>JAIOTZ010000842.1:0-43488 GCA_023374045.1 Limonium bicolor
AACCAAATGGCTAGCGGAGAGTACATGCTGCCTGCGGAGACAACAGATGGGACTCTCTGACCAAATCCCCTCCGACTCCAACGAACGGACCCTTGCGACCAGAGAGCCATACCACGGAGAGACTGAGAGTCACTCGCCTCCGAAGCAGAGCAAGACCCTCTCCGAGAGACTGGGAGTAATTATTCAGGGTAAAGTTGTACGAAAGCCTTGTATGTTGAGAATATTCTAGAATGATGTAGGCCCACAGAAACGGTTATACACTATAGGGAGCCTATAAATAAGAACCATAAGCTATGTAATTGGATACGCTTTTATCAATACAACACTTGGAGCTCTTTGCAATTCAGTTTGAGTGCGAGTTCTATACCATCTCAAAACCCAAATCACCGAGCAAAGTAAACACCAAAAAGCAATCTGCTAAGTCAAGATCTTTTAGTTTTGATGATAGCAAACCTTGTATTGTATATTTAACATGCTTGTTAAGCTTTGACATTCAGATAGACAGGCAAAGGAGTGGCTTCGCACGCAAGGTTGCAAGCGCACTCAATACTTGACACGTGCCCATCCAGTCGGGCACCTGTCCAGGAGAGCTCACGATAGAACTTCTAGTACACACAAGAAGTCAAGCATCACATGATCACATCTCTTATGTTTCAGAAGTAAATCAAAGACAAAACATTGCAAGAAGATCGACACATCTATGCAGACTCACACATTCTCATAATCAACTAGCACACGACAAAAATTTAACTCATTAATATGCAAAAGAATAAGATAGGTACAGGGCTATTTATCAGAATGGTTACATAGCCATAATGAAGTTTAGGAGCTTATAGGACAGTAGTTATATCTTAATTAACCGTATATATACATTTATGTCATATGTAAATAAGTTTGTACAAGAGAGAAAAAGATAAAGATTATCTGTGTAAGTATGAATCAGACTTAAGTGTGTGTAAGAGCTAGAGAGTTGGTGAGCTGGCTAGGACTGGAGTTGTGTGACAACACTTTGTATTTGGTAGACTGATCAGTCGGAAAGTGGTTAGGGAACCATAGGTCGACTATCAGAAGAGGGTAGAGGACTTTGGGATAAAGGCCTAAACTGTCCCGAAGTCCGTGTGTGAAGGCGACGGAGATTGAGTGAATTTCTGTGTGTAAATTCTCAATCGAATTGGAGTTTCTAGTTTAAGTTTTTTTGTGTCTTTCCTTAACTATCAAAGTTTATTTGAGTCAACGATACATTCACGATCGATCGGGAACACATTAGGAGCGCTAGCTAGTTTCAATTGGTATCAGAGCAGGACTCTTCTAGAAAGCTAACTGCTTTGGAAGATGATCAAAATGTCTCACGCAAGCCTACTAGCGTCAGAAGAAGGTTTTGCACCAAATTGACCACCACTTTTCAATGGAGATAACTACACTCACTGGAAGAATAAAATAGAGTTTCACATCAAGTTCGATGATCCAAGGATGTGGATGGTTATATCACACGGTGAATACATCTTCCAAGATACTCAAGGACAAGACATATCAGTTGACAACATGACGGACGATCAAATCAAGAAGTTGGTATTCAATGCTTGAGTCATAAGGATTCTACACTGTGCACTACTACCTAAGCAATATTCCAAAATAACCTTAGCTAAAATAGCTCAAGAGATTTGGAAAACTCTTGAAGTCACGTATGAAGGGAATGATGAAATAAAAAAGACTCGCATTGAGTTGCTGCTTACTCATTGGGAGTTATTAAAGAAGGAAGAAAAGGAGAGCATTTCTGAATGCATACAAGGTTCACCAAGATGATCAATGAAATGTTGGTGATTGGAAGAACTATTTCAAATGAGGAACAAATTCTGAAGTTCCTCAGATCTCTTCCCGCCTCCTTCGACAGCAAGGTTAATGTCATGCAAGAAGTCCATGATCTATCTAAGATGTCTTTGGCAGACATGTTAGGTTCTCTAATGATGTTTGAGTTAAAACTACAACAATGAAACTCAGAAAGTTCAACAAAAGAAAAAGGAAAAGGCATAGCCCTTCAGGTAGCTGAAAAATCCAAGACTGGAGAAGACAATGATGAGATGGTCCTCTATGCTAAGAGGTACTTTAGAAAGTTCATAAGAAACAACATGAGGAAAGGAAGAGAGCCCATGAAGACTAACGATCATCGTAAAAAGAACAATGATAAGTGTTTCGGGTGCTCAAAACGTGGGCATCACATCAAAGATTGTCCTCAACAATCCCGAGAGGACAATGACAAGGTCGGGAAACTTGTCCGAAGATCGTTCAACAAAGGGCCAAGGAAAGAAGCGTTTGTTGCTGCATGGGGAGACTCAGAGCTAAGCGACAACAATCACACCTCAGATAGTGATCTCTCGGAGGATGGGAAGGCTCACTTATGCCTTGAGGAAGTTTGCTTGATGGCGCAAGACAAGTTCACGTCAGAATCAGAAGAAGAAGATCAAAACAAGGTAAACTACTCTAAACTTAGAAAGAAAATTTTGAAGGCTGAATCTCTAGGACTTAGAAAGTTTTCTCTTATACTATTTGATCAACTAGAGGCTTTGAAAAATGAAAACAAGGAACTCGTGGAGGAAAATGAAAAATTGGAGAAAAACTCGGATAAGGTAGAAAACCTTAAGAAAGCACTCATGAAATTGCAAATCGACTATAGTGAAATTGTTTCCGTTCATGAAAAAATGAAAGTTGGAAAACAACCTGAAATAGATGAGTTGGTTACTACCCTTAACAAAAAAGAAAAGGAACTAGCATTAATCAAAGAAAAACATGCAAAGCTAGAAGCTATTCCTAGGACACCCATGTGAAGAAACAAACGACAGGTCGGGTGTCAATTAGGGACCAGTCGTAGAGGTGTCTACCATCTATGCAGACAACCTGGTCATTATGAAGTCAAATGCTATAAAACATGATTCATGAGGCATTGGCAACTCAAGAAGATAGGACTAAAATAGGTAGTCGAAAATGATCCTAGAACAATGATTGATGGTGGAAATGGGTCCAACATTTCTGTGGACCCTAACCCCACACTGCTAACTTGTTAAGTACATAATCGAGTGGGAATGGACCCCTGCTGGTACATCGATAGTGGGTGCTCTAAACACTTGACAGGAGACAAATTGAAGTTCTTCTCACTCGAACCAAGAAGCCAAGGAAATGTTTCCTTTGGCGATAACAAGAAAGGAAAAATCATCGGTGTAGGTAAGGTTGGCTTTACTTCAGATTATGTCATTGAAAATGTCAATTTAGTTAATGGTTTAAAATTCAATTTGCTCAATGTATCTCAAATATGTGATAAAGGCAATTCAGTTCACTTCTATTCTACACATTATAACATAGTAAGTCAAAATAATGGCAAAGAATTGTTAAAGGGGAAAAGGTGGAAAAATGTCTATGTAACTAGTTTGGAGGATATTGACAGTCCAAATCTTCCATGCTTGACTGCGTCAATAGATGACTTCACACTATGGAACAAAAGACTAGGGCATGTTAGCATTTCCTTGTTAAGAAAGCTTGTCAAGAAATGGTTGGTAAGAGGTCTCCCTGAGATTAAAGTACCTGAGACCAATCTTTATGATGCTTGTGTTAGAAGAAAACAAACTAAGACTTCTTTCAAATCAAAGAACTTAGTAAGTACATTCAAGCCACTTGAATTACTTCACATGGACTTATATGGGCCTATGAGAATCAAAAGTTTTGGAGGAAATTGGTATGTGTTTGTAATTGTTGATGACTACTCACGATTCGTTTGGACACTCTTCATTGCTTCCAAAGATGAAGTCTTTGAGAAATTTCAAGTCTTTGCAGGAAAAGTTCAAGTACAACTCAACCATAAGATCAAGGCCTTAGGTCTAATCATGGGTCAGAATTTGAGAATCAATAATTCATGGATATGTGTAAACAACATGGAATCAATCACACATATTCAGCACCAAGGACACCTCAACAAAATGGGGTAGTTGAGCGTAAGAACAGAAGCAGTGGCGACTGCATGCTACATCACAAATAGAACGCTCATACGACCTATCCTCAACAAAACACCCTATGAGCTAATCAAGGGAAGAAAATCAAACATAAGTCACTTCTGGATCTTTGGTTGTAAATGTTATGTCCACAACAATGAAAAGAATCCCCAAGGAAAATTTGATGCCAGAAGTGACGTGGCCATCTTCCTTGGGTACTCTGAAAGGAGTCGGGCATACAAAGTCTACAACAAAAGGACATTGAAGGTGGAAGAAAGTGTACATGTAGTCTTTGATGAGGCTGAAGTTCATAAGGTCAAAGAATCTGAAAGAGATGAAGAACTTGGATTTGATCTAGCTGATCAAAATCACACAGATAATTTCAAAGATGAATCACCAACCAAGGAAAACTTGTCTGACAGATCAGCGACAGGTCAACAACATGTCAATGAAGAGAACAATGATGTCGAAGATCCTCTATCACCATCCACCATTCATCAATCTCGTACTCTGTACAAAGATTGTCCATTGGAGAACATCATATCAGACATCTGCAAGGGAATTCAAACAAGAACTCAAACTCAAGATCTTCTAGCCTTCTCAAAGACAGTTTCACCCATCAAACCCAAAAACATCAAAGAAGCTCTTTACGACTCAAACTGGATTAAAGCAATGCATAAAGAATTGAATCAGTTTGAAAGATGCAAAGTCTGGCATCTTGTGCCGCATCCTTCACATCAACGAGTACTTGGTACAAAATGGGTCTTTAAAAACAAGCTAAATGAAATGGGAGAAGTCGTTAGGAACAAAGCTCGTCTGGTAGCTCAAGAATATCATCAACAAGAAGGGATAGACTTCTAAGAAACCTTTTCTCCAGTAGCAAGGATGGAGTCCATCAGACTAGTAATTGCATTTGCTGCACACAAAGGAATCAAACTCTTCCAACTTGACATCAAAAGTGAATTTCTCAATGAGTACGCTAAAGAGGAAGTAAATGTTGAACAACCTTCAGGTTTTGAGACATAAGAAGGAAAAGACATGGTATTCAAGCTTGAAAAAGCTCTTTATGGGCTCAAACATGCTCCAAGATCATGGTACGATCATCTGTCTTCCTAATTTTTAGAAAACAAATTCAAGAGAGGTAAAGTAGATAAAACCTTGTTTGTCTACAACAACAAAAAGGACTTATTAATTGTGCAAGTATATGCTGATGATATAATCTTTGGAGCCTCTGATGAGAAATATTGCAAGAAATTTGAGGCATTGATGAAACAGGAGTTTGAGATGAGTGATCTAGGGGGATTGAAGTTCTTCTTAGGACTTCAAGTCAAGCAAGACAACGATGGGACTATCATATCCCAAGAAAAGTATGTCAAGGATTTTCTGAAGAGACTGGGAATGGAGGCATGTAAACCTTTTGACACACCTATGGCAGTTGGCACAAAAATAGGCATCATGACTGGTGACCGATGGTCGACCAGTGATTATATAGGGAGATGATCGGTTCTCTACTATATTTAACTTCTAGTAGACCTGACATCATGTATAGCATTTGCTTATGTGCCAGGTTTCAAGCAGATTCAAGAAGAAGTCACCTCACAGCTGTGAAAAGGATCCTACGCTATCTCAAGGGGACCATGAACCTTGGTCTCTTATATCCTAAGTTTACTAATTGTAACATTGTAGGATTTTTAGATGCAGATTATGGAGGATCTATCACCGACAGAAAGAGCACGTCAGGAACAACATTCTTTGTTGGATCATGTTTGATCGCATGGGGATAAAAGAAACAACGAAGTGTTGCAATCTCAACTGCTAAATCTGAATACATAGCTGCAGCAAGCTACTATGCTCAACTCTTGTGGCTCTAACAACAAATTGGTGATTATGGCGTCAAAACAGGCTCATTGCCATTTATGTGTGATAATACAAGTGCCATCTCTATTTCTAAAAATCCTGTGCATCATTCTCGTACCAAGCATATTGACATTAGACATCATTTTCTTAGAGATTGTTGTGAAAAGGAATTAGTTAGCTTAAAGTACATTTCTACTAAAGACTAATTAGCTGACATTTTTACTAAGCCTCTAAGTACATAAAAATTCAACAAGATTGTTCATGATCTTGGAATGATATTCATTAATCACGATTAGGCTGTCTTTTGATTCCCACAATCGGTCACCGACACTTGAGCAACACATTTAACCTAATCGTTCAGTAGTCAACGTACAGTTAGATGCATGGAAAACATGTCAAACGACTACTTGAAACAGCTATGCCAATATTTCCACAAAAGTAAGGATAGATTAGAGAGAGTACAACAGATAGAAACGGGAAAAACGTAACAGATCGTTACAAACCGTCGCGACCACTGCCCGTTATAAATAGTACCGTTGGGATATGTCAGCGAGCGGATGAGGAGCGGTCGCCGACCGTGACTCTCTATATATAAAAGGGCAGTGAGAGTCTTGCTCTCATCATGATAATTGCCCTCACTTTCTAAACTATCTAAGCATTCAAGCAACTTCTCTTCTTCCACACAAACACTCTAGAGAGTTTTGTGAAAAATCCCTTGCCTCACAGCCACTATAAGAATTCTCGAGCAAAAATTTTGTAAATTCCACCGATTCCTCTGATCAATTATGGCACCAAAATCTACACTTCACTCAAAGAGTAAGGCCGTTCTCAAGGAAGCTTCATCAACACAAGTGGCCGGCATGCGGCCGAAAGAATCTCTCAGAGCATTACCGCCCTCTAGCATGTCTAAGGAAGAGGAGGATCAACTTGTGCGTAGGGTCATGGATGAAGGCGACCTACTACAAGAAGAGGTAACCTATATAAGCTCTTACCTACCCAAGCTTCACAATCTAATTCAAACCGATATTCTCAAACCAAAAATCCTTCCTACTCCAACGTCTACCAAAGAACCAGAAATGTCTTCTCCCGCTCCATCACCGAAAATTGCCACCAAGCACTCAAAAGCCAAAAATCCCAAGGTCCTAAAAGACCAAGATCTTTCTATTGCTACATCGAGTTGCATAACTCGTGCAACTCGTGCCTCCAAAAGCACCAAAATCCAGCAAGAAACTCCACAAAAAGCCCACTCCACACCAGAAGGAGCAACTCGCAAGTTGCACTTCACTAACGACGAGGAAGCCACTCCCTCAGCAGTCATCAAGGCTGTAGTTCAATAGATAGAGGAGGAAGTACAAAGTGACAAGAAGCCACAAAAGGAGGCTACAACAAAAGAAATGGGTCACGAAGAAAGTGTGACCGCCCAAGACTCAAAGGAAGAAGTGGAACCAATCGCTCCAACTGCAGTACTAGTCGAAGACCGGTCGCCGACACCTCAAAGATCTACTCATGAAGGTGATAGCGACACAGAGTCCTCACCAATCATACGAACAATTGAGCAGTGCAAGCAATCAGAGAAGGCCAAAGGGAAGCAAAAGATGGTGCTCTCACCACATGGTCAAGAGCTCAAGGAGCTCTTCTTGGCCAAGAAGGAGGCTACGAAGCCACAACCACCCCCAAGCTCTCAAACGTCTGAAGAAGCTCAAAGAGCTAGAGCCAGCGATGTTCAGAGCTGAGAATGTCAACGACAAGTCCTGTCCCGTCTTACCAAAGATGTTGGACTTGGACTGGATGGAGCAGATGGGTCTTGGAAAGATCCAGGAGCTGCTGGAGTTCCAAGGATGGGTAGACTTCTTTCAGGAGCTTATCCCCGTCTACAATGAGTTGCTCAAAGAGCACATGAATTATTTTGGACCGCTCTAGAGTGATGAAGATGATGACTACCTCATCTCTACAGTCCAGGGTGTCACCATCAACATCACTAAATCATGGATATGCAAGACTTTTGGCTTGGAATCAGAAGGGTTGATTGTTCGAAAGGACACAACCTGGAATGATTTGGGTCATCAAGGAGGGAAGATGGTCCAGCTGCTCAACAAAGGGGCCACCATGAAGAACTTCCACGTAGTAGAGATGTCCATCCCCGATAAGGTCCTATTCAACATTCTCACTCACAACATCACCCCACGAAACCAACACACTCACATCGTTAATGCACGAGATGTGAGAATGCTATATGCACTCAAGACCAAGGAAAAGATTGATCTCCCAGCGATGATCCAACACACCATAGAGGAGATTCATTTTGTGAAGTAGGGTCTGGTGCATGGGGGAGTGGTGAACAAGGCGCTACAACAAAACGGAGTGGACACCGATAGGTTCCACGAATGAGCATGCACCGCTTAGGACATCATCTGTTCAGAGATGTTGTCTAAGATGGGGATCAAGACTAAGGGAGACAAGCATGTGGTCACTCAAAAGCCCACCAAGAGCAAGGACTCTAGGTCAGAGCCTCGACCAACTACAAGAGCATTGGCACTCAAGAGGAAGAGAAGTCTCTCACTGGTCCACGACAGGTCGGGGACCAGTCTGGACACTTCAGCTCAGGAAGTTCTACAGAGTGTGAGAGTTACTCTCACTGCTATGCAGGCCGTCTCTAGAGAACCAAGTGTTCATCACATGGTTCAAGGAGCTATAGACTTCATAGACTCCCACCTCTAGCTTGAGAGTTCTTTGTCGCTTAGAGACATGAGTGACGACCTTGAGAAAAATTAGTTTTAAGTTAGATTTTTTTCCATTAATGTTTTACTGCCATTGACTATCTGTTTCTAAGTCAATCTTTTGATATGAATGAAAATGCAACTGTTACTTTATCAATTTAAATGATTAAAATTTTTTATGTAATAATTTATTGCATTGGCTGCTTCTTCCTTGATTAAAAATTGCAAGTGATCAGAGATATTTAGTTTCATCCATTCCACTAATCCAATCTCCAAACTTGACACCTAAAAAGCCTACAAACATAGCCCACAAGACGTAGCACCTCATTTATTACCACTCACCGAGCAGTCGTTGAGCATATCTTAAGTGTCTATAAATACTTGCTTAGTTCACTAGCCACGCACGGTCAATACTTCACTTCTTACAAAATGGCACAGACTCCACAAAGCTCATATAGCTTAAATGAGAAAACATTTCATTCCACCATTCATAAATTCATGTTCACACTACACCCCAAGAAATACATCGCCCAAAGCTTTGTCCAACCCAACTCCGACTCATACACAGCTTGGTCTAGAAACTCAAGTGGTACTCCATCTTAGTCTTGAACTCCTCACTACATAGAGTTCACAATAGATTCTGAAGAGTCAGACCTCTCCACCACAGCTGAATCACCCTTGTTCAAAGCATTTTCCGAGGATGAACCTTATGGCCTAAATGTCACCGAATAGGATACCCAAACACGTCACTCTATCTAGTTTATCTCGATCATAGTTCTAGTTTGTAATCTATGGAATGTCATGTCCTTTTCAATAAATTATGTCGTGTAGTTGCTCCCTATATTTGTTGTATGGCAAAGGGGAAAGAAAGATATGTACTTGTGATGTGACCTATGACTATTTTCCTTGTATTATGTAACTATCTTAGCGAAGAACTCTCTACTATGGTTATCGTATAAAAGCTGTCATCTTTAGTTGTTCAGATAAATCTTTTAACCTTTGACAAACTCATGGAGAATTCTTCTTAGGGGGAATCTCTCGAATTTTTAAGTTGCCAAGTACATATAATTTTGTATAGGTTGCCATCATCAAAAAGGGGGAAATTGTTAAGTCAAGATCCTTTAGCTTTGACGATAGCAAACCTTGTATTGTATACTTAACATGTTTGTTAAGCATTGACATTCAGATGGACATGCAAAGGAGTGGCTTTGCACGCGAGGTTGCAAGCGCACTCAATTCATGACATGTGCCCAACCAGTCGGGCACCTATCCAGGAGAGCTCACAATAGAAATTCTAGTACACACAAGAAGTCAAGCATCACACGATCACATATCTTATGTTTCAGAAGTAAATCAAAGACAAAACACTGTAAGAAGATCGACACATCTATGCAGACTCACACATTCTCATAATCAACTAGCCAACGACAAGAATATAACTCATTAATGTGCAAAGGAACAAGATAAGTAAAGGGCTATTAATCAGAACAATTATATAGCCATAATAAAGTCTAAGATCTTATAGGACGGTAGTTATATCCTAACTAACCGTATATATACTTGCATTTATGTCATATGTAAATAAGTCTATACAAGAGAGAAAAAGATAGAGATTATCTGTGTAAGTGTGAATCAGACTTAAGTGTGTGTAAGAGCTAGAGAGTTGGTAAGCTGGCTAGGACTGGAGTTGTGTGACAACACTTTGTACTTGGTAGACTGATCAGTCGATGAACGGTTGGGGAACTATAGGCCGGCTGTCAGGAGAGGGTAGAGGACTTTTGGATAAAGTCCTAAACTGTACCGGAGTCTGTGTGTGTGGGCAAGGGAGATTGAGTGAATTTCTGTGTGTAAATTCTCAATCTAAATGAAGTTTTTAGTTTAAGTTTATCTCGTATCTTTCTTTAACTATCAAAGTTTATTTGAGTAAATGATGCGTCCACGATCGATCGGTGATGCATCAGGAGCGCTAGCTAGTTTCACAATCCTCGCAACCTGCGGTTGAAGAGCTTGCTACTCATTGTGAACGAATATCGCTCATAATGAAGAAGGGAGAGATCCTAGAGATTGAGGAAAATGGAGATCGTTCCCATTTTCATCTGTTTCACGAAGACCCTAATTTGCAAGCATTTCTCTAACAAACCGGTGGACCCCCTAATCTGAAATCCACCCTGGGATGCATCTGGGGGCACGTTTAAAACAAAAAGTGCAGGGAAGAGCCTATACCTGGTTCAGTTAAACAACATGAAAATGGTTCACACA
The DNA here is from genome assembly GCA_023374045.1 of Limonium bicolor. Taxonomy (NCBI): domain Eukaryota; kingdom Viridiplantae; phylum Streptophyta; class Magnoliopsida; order Caryophyllales; family Plumbaginaceae; genus Limonium; species Limonium bicolor. Next base: position 10,811 of record JAIOTZ010000842.1, read on the forward strand.
GTCCTTTATAGAGGATTATGGTGCTACGATGGTGCACTCTTGGTGTTTCGAAGGGATGACATGATGAAATCCCCGAAGGACCCTGACTTTCATTGGATCCCAATCTTGGCAAGGATACATGATGCCCCTCTTTTCTTCCACCATAAAGATCATGCTAAGAAGATTTGAAATCAGATACGGTGCTTCCTATATTTTAGAGAAGAATATTGGAAACTCAATGGTGATTACCTTCGAGTCAAAGTCCTGAGACCTCCTCAAGCCGGTTTCGAGATGTATCAGCATATCAATAAAGGGTGTGGAGTTGGTCCTTAGATTCACATATGAAAAGATGCCAATAATTTGTTTCAAGTGTGACCTATTTACTCACCAGATTAAGGAATGCCTTGACAAAACAATATATGGCCCGGGTCTTCTACCCTACGGGTACTGGCTAAAGGCATCTAATCCTCGTATGGGTCAATTGTCTTAAGTAAAAGGAATAGATGAGCTACGGAAAATTGCATGTAGTTCGCTGAAGCGCCACGAGAAGGACCCAAACCCTGTCCCGAAACCTCAAGAAGTTCAAGCTAATGGGTGCATGATTTCAGACCCAAGAAATTTCCCCTCAAGTATACTAGAATCACAAACGAAACAACAAATGGACTACACCAACCAGAGTAGTGCTACAAGGGAAGAGTTTCATGGTCCTAGGCAAGCAAGCACCAAAAGGAAAAGGAATCTAGAATGACGAACTTCTGAGGGGTCATTGTCTGAGGACAGACCCAATAGGAGGAATGTGTATGCACAGGCCAAGAAAGGAAAACCAGCCACCCAAGCCCAAGGCCCATGCCTAGTCACTGAACTTGTTCATGAGAAAGAACCAACCCCGGCCTTAAGTGAAGCATCCTAATCTCTATGGCACTTCTCAATCTCTATGTAACGAATAATCAAAACTGCTTTTGCCTTTTGTTTCAATATGATTGTTATTCAAAATAGTGATTAAACTATCCTGCTAACTGTGGGCAATGAACCCAGTCATTATAGTAGAACAAGGTCAAATCCATAAGGACTTCGTAACTATCTAGTTAAATTTAATCTTAGTGAATGTGCATAAATATGAACAAAAGTAAACAAATGTATATTTAGGGGTTTTTTGGGTTTTTAGTTGTGATTGGAGAAATAGAAGAATACAGGAAACTATACTAACTAATCTAGGATAGATGTAGCTCGGGATGGGTACTTGCACCCGTCCCCCCTTTCTACCAATTGTTAACTCTTAAGTTTATAGCTACACAACAGGGACACTAAAATAACTAATAGTCTAACCCTAGGTCTATAAATCCTAACCAATCTTCACGGGAACAAGTGGCTAGCAAAATACCCAATTCCATTGATAACACTAAGCATAAGTGCCCTCCAAGTTGTAATGCAATTTATCACGGCTAATAAACACATTGTTTTATTTCCCATGGTATAGGTTTCTATCTCAAAGCAATTATGTTGATAGAATCCCACATTAATGCCAAACTAATCGATAAACCAAACCAATCAATTCAACACATAGAGGATAAATTGAGAAAAACCCTAAGCATATCACAAATCAAACGTAGACAAGCTCAAAACCAACAATCACTCAATAATCGTCTTTGATTAAGCATAAGGGCTAAAATAAAGCATAAACATAAGTTTGAAGTACAACAATGGAGTTTTGGGAATTTTGGGGCTAAATCCCAATCGCTAGCTACAAGGAGGTTAAGCCTCTATTACAGCATAAATGAGAGAGAAAGGAGAAGAAATAGCTATGGGAGGTTGAAGAAGTGCTTCAATGGTGAGGGGGTCATTCCTCTTCGTTTCCTTCTTCTTTTTCCTTATTTCCCTCTCTTTTCCTCTCTTTTCTTCATTCTGGGTTGTGCTCTATCTTCTCCCCTCCCTCTCCTTTTTTTTCTGCATAAGAGGTTGAAGAAGTGCTTCAATGGTGAGGGGGTCCTTCCTCTTCTTTTCCTTCTTATTCTTCCTTTTTTCCTCTTTCTTTGTTCTGGGTTGTGCTCTCTCTTCTCCTCTCTCTCTCTCCTCTCTCTCTCTCTCTCTCTCTCTCTCTCTATCTCTCTATCTCTCCTTTTTGTCTACTTTTAAAAACATAGATCTGGGCAAAATTCCATTCTAACCGCCCCACAGGAGCGGTCGGCTTGAGGCGGTCCTGACCAGAAAAGAAAATACACGTGTGAACTCAACCCAGCCGTCCCACAAGGGCGGACGGTAGGGGTGGTCCGGACTAGAGGTAATTTCGGCCCCCAGAACGAGGGTTTCCGGCCTCCGGAACTGCCGACCACCCCACCTGGGCAGGTCTGAGACGAGAAGAAATAACTACTCTATCTTCTTCGTTGTAGCTCCGATTTTGGATCCGTTTGCGCCCACGCGTTTGTCTCTTTGTCTACATTATTCCTAGTTATGTTATTCCTCCTGTTTCAATAATAATTATGTAAAGCACCAATAAAACATAAAGCTAGAGGAAAACTAGTTAAAGTAGAAAAATGAGCATGAAAAATATTGATGAAACATATGAAATACCTCGCTAAAACATACTTATTTGGACACTCATCAATAATCTTTAGCCTTTTATCTTAATATCTCAATCTAACACCCAATATGTTGAAGAACCCCTAGTCCTAGCTACATAGGTAGCATTTTTATCAATTTATTGTCTCAGTAGTTTCCTCCACTTTCACCTAATATGGACCCCTACATTGTAAGCTTGATAACTTCTTGAATGAATGTCACTGATCTTTGAAAAAAAAATATACAAACTGTATCTCATAGGAAAAGATGTAGTAATTGTTTTATTTATCAATAAAATATTCAATTAAATTGCATGGCCGAACAAATATCTTATACTCCATGAATTTACGATACATTAAATAATCAAGGTTGTGACAAAGACAGCACCTGGCAGTGATGCTACTAATCAGTAGACAGTAATCAATTAATCAAATCGTTTACTAATTAACCCGTACAGAAATCTACTACTACTGCGCAACAGCGCGGATCTGTGACAGATTTGGTTTGGCTTATTGTGGTTGGGTGCATTAACTGCGTAATTACTCTATTGACGTTTCTCTACTCTCAGCTCACTAAAATCAACAGCAGCTATGATGACATACCATCTTATTTTTTAAAGAAAATGATCCCGATAATTTGATTTACTTGGTGGGTAGTGATGTGTATATGAATTCCACCACTAATTGCTATTGCTATTGCTAGCCAGCCATCAATTTCCAGTCTGATCTCGCTCAAAAGGAAATTTTTACTAATATATCATTCAATGTGATGTATTTGGACCAATAATATGATCTAGTTTGAAAAAAAAAATTCTTTCACTATTTAAAGTGCTACTTGAAATCACTAATTTGTTCCAAGACTAGGGTCCCATTGAGATTTGTCGAATCATTCTATATAAACATCCTTATGACATCTAACAATTTCTAGATCATACTTGTGGCTACTCTAATCATTCTAAGACAATTGATATTTGTCACTTAATTCCATACGAAGCTAAAGTACTACACAAAGTATTATGCCCAAGCATGTGCACACACATAATAGGTTGACTGGACGTTACAACTCTCCACCAGGTTCAGTCACAAAACACACAAGATGTTGAGTATATAGCACTCACACACAGTACTTTATATTTCTAATTCGTTGTTTATATGTGTACCATTCGGTCAATAGTGAAGGAAATTGATGATATATACTCACAAGAGACATGCTAACTTTGCTCAAAAGTATAAACACAAACTTGACTATTACCAAAGCCATAATACAACCCAAAGGGAAAGGTCAAACCCATGACTTGAAAAATTACTAATTTAGAACTCCTAAGCTAAAGGTGGGGAACCTTTTTTCACTATTGATTCAATGTGGGCCTTCATGACTGACTTTTTTCTAAAGTTAAAACATGGATTATATTCTATCAAACAACCATTAGGTTAATTATAACTTACAAGGTTTGGTCTGTATTGCTCATACGATACTAGAGCTAAGGAGTTGTACACAGAGCGATACACCTTGATCATTAGCAAAAGATCATTAGCAAACATCTAAAATTGATAATCACAAGCTAGCTAAATCAAACTTAGTACCAAAATAGGAAAGACAACCAAACGTGAGGGTTCACTACGCCAACATAAGAACCACCGAGGAATAAAGGCCAATACCCACTTGGCTGCAAAATATCACATTTATGCTTTTGTTTTATTTTGAGATGATACTCTCCTCCCGGCCATATGTCTCAACAATACTGCAGTCCGTCATTACCATAATTTCTCCCCTACATGCAATATGAATGAGCCATATGCCTTCACCAATGAGTAGCACCCATCCTAATGAAATGCCATCAGGGATCTGGTGAAGAGGAAAGCAATGTAGTGATGATGTATCCATGACATCAAGCTTGTTTCATCTTCCATCGACATGCTCGAGCTGGTGTGAGTTACGTGTGCTCTATCGGGTAGCTACGGCACCAAAAAGCTGACGGACAAGAGTAGCAATCAACTCATTTTGATGAGCGTGAGCAATGTTTGCGGTGTTGTCTGGAGAGAGATTTGCAATAATCAGAGCAAATGGTCACACACCATGGTGCATCCCACCACCATCATCATTGGTTGACAAGAGTTGCAACCCGTGGAGAAGCGCTTCCATAATATCCAGCAGGATGATCCTCCATCCATCATCATGGTCAAGGTGGAACTAATTTTCCATCATACACGAAAGAAGATAAACACTACCGCATCCATCACCATAATCCCTCCTCCCATCACCGTGGAAGTCTCCCTATTGCAACACCTGTTGAAGAAAATGACAACTTCGATCTTGTCGCCTCCACCTAGCCACGTCCCTGATGATGCTCATCTGTAGTCACTCATCCTGAATTGCAGTAGAGATACTACTAGCTGTAGGCCGAGACATGGTAGATTGAAAAGCAAAAAGAAGGCTGGGCAGAGGCGGGAGGAAGTAACCCTCCCTTTCAAAGGCTTAGGAAGTATTGCCCAGCTATACGCCCATCACCACTTGGTTATGGTGTAATCAACCTTGATGTCTCACTTGAGATCTTAACTCACTTCCCTTATTTCTCATGGTTGGTTCACTTCCAAGATGAAAGCTCTTGTGGATGCTTTTTAAGACACCAAATAGCAAAGAATCATCATTATCATGCTTAACTAGGTTCCTTGAAAAATATACATATACCTAACCTAGTGCATTTGGAGTCACTTGGTTACTAATTATACTCGATAATAACTTGAAAAAAGTTTACACTATAACAATTGGGCTCGTACAAGAGTATGAGAGTGGCTTGTGACACCGGGTTTCTAGCTTGATGTCAGATAGGCTTTGTTGACCGCATTGTACTGCAGCGTCACAAGATGCTATCTTTTTAGCGCACAGTCAGGTAGATTGGCGCTGGCCTTGCTAGTTATCCGTGGCTTGGCATGGGATGTCGGGTTCCCATTTGATAGTTGGGTAAGCTAGCGTTAATTGTGCTATGCACAAGGACATCTCAGGTGCCTGAATTGGTGGCGTGCAATTGGATGGGTTACCGTCAAACATGTTGTTGAGTGTGAGTCGGCATGTGTTGCAGAGTTGTCAGCATGCAGCCGGGGCGCTGATGTTGGATGCGCTAGCGTGCGCAAGATGGCACGAGGTGCCAAGTTGCAACGGGGAACCGAGTGGGTTCACATTGACCTCCCTGGTTAGGAGTAAGGTGGCTATGAATGTCGTTGTTTCAGCATGCAGTAGGATAAGCTAATGCTGGCCGCGCATGAGTGCGTGAACCAACACAGGGTGTTGGGCTATCAATGTGCAACGAGAGGAGTTGATGCTGGTCATGCATGTGTGCGTGAAATGGCATGGGTTGCCATACTTTCATATGCGACCGAGTAGGGTAGGCGTTGGTCACGCTGAGTAGCATGAGAGGCCATGTTAGGAAAATTATGCAATAGGTCAATATCACATATACGAGCAAGTGAACCCAATTGAAGTAATAGTTAAGAGTGTCGTCCCACTAGAAAATTGACTATCTATCTCCCTAGCTTCGGTAATCGGTAATGATACAACAATTAAAATGGGGGTTTATCCAGTGGCAAGCTTAATGGTTTGATTCAAAACAAGTTGTAAACTAAATACGGAAACTAAAATCGGTTGTTGATGGATTTGAATGGAAAGCACCCTAGGATGGTTATTGTCACCTAAATTCACCCCAACTTCACTTGCAAACCCACTTCACTCAAGTTGTATATTTGGACTATTATAATGACCCTTCAAATCATGGAAGGGTCAACTCTTACCTAGCTACTTCCAACTCTCAAATCAAGTAGAGTTCAAATCACTAGATAGCATTAATTGAAAGTCCGCATTAATAGCCCCAAATGTCACCAACAAATCAAGATAGTAAAAGCTAGGATTTCTCTCTCTCTTTGGTCCCAATCACCAACTCAAAATCATGTGTTGTTGGAGATCTCCATTAATGTCATAAATGATCATGTTATAACATTGAATTAGTAAGAGAGAGAAAACAACCACAGTAAATGAAGTGAGAGTTTTACAAGCTAGTTGAGGGATTTAAGTTCAAGTCCCCATCCCAAAGTGCTAAATGAGACTACTAAAACATGGAGATAAGTAAAAGGGAGAGAGAGATAGAAGAAGCCATTGATGAAGGTGGTTGAGCTTAGAGAATATGAGTTTTCTTTCTCTTCTTCCTTCTTCTTCTTCTTCTTCTTCTTCTTCTTCTTCTTCTTCTTCTTCTTCTTCTTCTTCTTTCTTCTGCAGGGTGATGGTGCCTGGACATTGCCGCAGGCACCCAGTGCCCATCTGGACACTACCACAGGCACCTAGTGCCTATCTGGACACTGTCCGTAGGCACCCTGCTGCAGCCAATGTGAAGTTGGCTCAAAACTTGTGGCATCTTGATATCTTTGCTGGGAACGAAAGAAGGCCAAACGTTACCCTTGATTAATAAGGGGTGTTGGCAAAGTTTCATGGCAATTGGAGCTTGCATATGATTTTAGTGTTTTTGAAGTGTCCCATGACTATGTCGGGTTTTGGCTGCAAAGGGGCATGTCTGGGTTCAGTATGGCCTGAAAGGTACATTAACCTCTTTAGGGGGCTGGTTAGTTTCTGCCTGACCTGTCCCCAGGCAGCCTTACACAGCTGGGTCCCGTCTGGGCACCCAAGTGCCCAAGAGCCTCAATGACTACATTTTACCCACAAATGGGGATGTCGGGATGCTTGGACTCCTTGGCGGTGTTGGGCCCATGCGGCCCACACCGGCGGCTAGGTGAACTAGTCGTGAGTCACCCTGGGCTACCTAGAGAGCACCCGGCTAGATATGTGAGTGCCTAGAACATGTCTATTGACATGTCCCACTCCCTTTAGCTGGGTTAGTGGGCTTCAACGGCTTTGGGGCCTCGCCCCCTCTGCCGGTGCCCCTAATATTGAGTTAGGCCAGCATGTGCTTGTCGTATGACTGGTTCCGTACTTGAGCAAGTGTCGGTGTGCGAGGGGCGACACACTAAGTCGAGATTTGTGTCCGGCATTGCCAAGATGGTCCAGGTGGTGGTGAGTGCACTGCGCGGCACACGCTAGTGCATCCCTACTGAAGGTGCCTTGGCACTGGGGTTGCTCCACTAGGGAAGGTGTTCATTCAGTGGAGTGCCCCGCACATCCATGCCTTCGGGCAAAGGGGTGTGAGGACGTTGGAACTCACCGTGGGGCGGTTCAAGACCACCCTTAGTCATGTTTGTGGCAACAAGGATTGATTCGGTTAGGCTGGTCAGGCCTTGGCCCGACGCCAGTCATGAGTGTTGCTTGTTTGGTTGTCTAGATGTTATTCCGTGATGCTTGATGTGTGTGTTTGCATGTTATATGTCTGCTATGCATACCGCTGGATTCAGCTTCCAAATGAAATTTTTTATTTTGGAAAAAGGCTCATGACAAAAGTGACACAGAGATCTTCAAAAGATTATGCAAGGAACTGAAATTGTAATCTCACTATTTTCAACTGAGTAATGATAAGAATATAGTTCGTTCGTTTCTTCCTTAAGTTATAAATATTTACCTTTACAAACTTCACAACTAATTGATAACATTTACCTTTACAAACTTCACAGCTAATTGATAAACAATGAGCAATTTGACCTCTCAAATGAAAGTAAGATTAGTACGAATAGTGTGGTCTGATTTATAAATTTATTTAAACATGATTAATGTACTCTTAGTCTTATGTAAATATACTATTAACAACCTAAATATATACTACAATAATATTATTGATGTACGGGAGCTCTCAATATAAGACATCATCAGTTAACAGCTAAAATGTTATGAACTTTTATATTCTCATATGGTTCAGTGGTTTCCATCAAATTGAAATTAATAATATTTTATTCTCTTGTCTAATTTCTTAAACTTGAATTCTTGTATCTCGGCAGCGAGTGGGTTTCGGCAGTGGGGCTGGGGCCCATAAATCCGAGTCGACATCTACCGTGGCTGGGCCCGGCTGTTGATCCATCTTTGAGCTGTGCTGGTGGCTAGTGCCATAATGACCCTGATGTCGCAGTTTACTTTAATGGTGGCCACCGAATCCGAATCTACCCGGAACCAGTCAATCTACCCGGAACCGATTGGAACCGGAACCGGCCGGAACCGTGCCGGAACCGATTCGGAACCTGAACCGCCCCTTTGCGAATCGAATCCGAATACAAGTTTTGAGATTCGGGACCAAACTGGAACCGGAACCGCCCGGAACCGCCTGGATTCGCGTCGGATTCGGAACCGGAACCGGAACCGTGGAACCGGAACCGCCCCGGAACCGGTCAAATTTACCGTTGGTCAAACTAGCCGTTGGGAACCGGAACCGCCCAGATTCCCAACAGCTCTTTTTTTTATGTGTGTAACGGCTCCAAACAAAGCCAAACGGCTATATTGCCCCAAAACCCCTATAAATACACCATTTTATCATCTCACCACAAACTCATCCTACTCTTCCTCTCTCTTATTATTAGTATTTTCTTGTGCAATTAAGTGTTATTAAGCATTCTAGCTACTAAAGTCTCAATTCCCACATTAGCTCTCAATTTCCATTTCCCACATTCTAGTAAAATGCCGAGGAGATCCGGAAAGGAAGTGATGCCTTCTTCCAACCTCCGAATCGATCCAAATTTTCAAGTTGATGAGCAAGACCAAATCGACGAGATGGAATTCGGGTATCATCAACATCAACAACATCCACATTATTCACCTTCATCACTCCCGCAAGGTGGAAGCTATACAATTTCTCAGCACGGATCTACAAACATGGGGGCAACACAACCGGGAATATCACCACCATTTGGTAAGTTTTAATATTAGTTACAACTTATTTATACAAACTTTAATTTTAATTACATTCTTATCTTAATTATAGTCTAAATCAATTTTTTTACAATTAAAGGTACATCCTCTACCCCATCCGATGCTCACAATCTTGGTCAAGATGATGATCAAGAAGATGATGATGCCGACAACACCACCGCTCCAACAAAATCGAGACAAGCTTCTTGGGTGTGGGCATACTTCACAAAGAAAGAAGATCCGCAGATGCCCGGGACATACAAGCAACATTGCAATATTTGCCACAAAGGACTTGCATGGGCGTTGGGCACCGGAACCGGAACCTTTGCAAAACATATGAAGACGCACAAGATCTACAAGGATACGGTGGCATGGCGGGCGGTACGAGTGGTCAAACTATGCTCACCGGGTTTAACCAACGACACCCGGTTCAGGTTTTTTTCATTATGATAGAGAAGAATGATAGATGGCATGGCTAGTTTATGATTGCTGAACATTACCATTTAATTTTGGTGAAAGTTCTTACTTTGAAAACTTTGTTTGCACACACATTACAACCACAATATAGAGTGCTTAGGAAGACGCTTAACGTAGCTTTTGCAACAACATAGTAAAACTAGAAACCAATTGGAAATGATGAAAGCATTTGATGGTCGTGTTTCATTAACTAGTGATATGTGGACATCTACTACTAATGAGGCATTTATTTGTGTTACACTTCATTGGATTGATAGTTCTTGGACGCTTCAGAAGCGTATTATTGCTTTTGATATTTTTGATGATGCACATACCGGTTTTAATATTTCTGAGAAAATTATTGAAGTATTATCTGAGTGGAATTTGTTAGACAAGGTATTTTTAATTTCTTTAGATAATGCTTCGAACAATGTTAAGTGTGTAGATTATCTAAAAGCTAATTCGAATCTCATACTCTTGCATGATGGTGATTACTTGCATGTTCGATGTTGTGCTCATGTTGTGAATTTATGTGTACAAGATGGTTTATCTAACTTGACTTCCACACTAGAGCCACTTAGGCATGTCATGAGAAAAATTAGAAAATCGGGTCTTGTTAAAAATGAGTACAAAAAAAAGTGTGAGGAATCCGGTTTACGTCCTCGTCATTTTGCTCCCGACACCCCCACTAGATGGAACTCCACATATGAATTGTTAGTTAAGACTAAGAAACACCAATCCATTTTAACTAGTTTGTATAACACTATGGTTTTCAACAAAATCAAGAATTAATGGGTGCGGACTTTTGGGTAAAGGCTAATGCCATACATAATGTTTTAAAATGTTTTGACATGCAACTAAGGTGTTTTCATTAGTTTATGAACCTAATGTGCATCTTGTCATAAATGAATGCATTAGTATTTTCCATGTCTTGCATGAGAACAAGAATGTTGCTGAGGTTAGTGGTGTTATTTATGATATGATGTCTAAATGGTTTAACTATTCAATGAATTTCCTTTGATTTATTGTATGGCAACTGTTCTTGATCCTCAAATAAAATTGGATGGTCTAACAAAATTGCTTGATTATTATTATAGTATTGTTCCAGGAGGTCCACCTAATGATGGTTATGTTCAACAATATGTAGAAAAAGTTAATGCAGCCTTGAAAAGCTACATGATGAGTATACTTCAAAGTACCGTCCGGATGAGCTTTCTTCTGCTAGTGGTAGTGGTTCCTCTTCTAAACCACCACGCGCCGGTAGCAAAAGAAGTACTTTGATTTCTAGTATTTTGAAAAGACCAAGATCAGTTCAATCGGGTTCGGGATTTTGTACTTATGATGATTACATTAACTTCACTTTTAGTTTTGATGATGATGATGGTGATATAGATGTTCTTAAGTGGTGGCAAGCACATGAAGGCAAGTTCCCCATCCTTGCAAAGATAGCTCGAGATATACTAGCAATTCCAGCATCAACCGTTGCTTCAGAGTTGACGTTTAGTGCGGGTAAACGAGTGTTGGATGAAAAGAGATCAAGCCTTGCACCGGACTCAATCAAGGTTTGTGTTGAGAAGTATGATTGGGACTTAGCCGAGCTGAGATGCCAAGCACACGCATTGCAATACGAGGGGCAACATGATGATTGGTACGAGATGAATGGGGACAACACCACTTAGGACTTCTATTTTGTATTGTAATCTTTTAGAATGTATTAGTATTACTTTCTTTCCATGTAATCTTTTAAGACTTCCAAATTGAAATCATGTAACCTATTAGTAGCTGTACTCTTTTTCCTTATTAGGGTTTTCCCAATGGGTTTTTACCTAATAAGGTTTTAACGAGGCAGTGCATCATATAATAAAATCCGCTTTGCTCTTTAATTTTTGCAAATTCAATACAAAAATTTAAGTCTTTGGTTCTTACACATTTAAGATTATAAACTTGAGGAATAACCTAGCTAGGATTAAAGTGGACGAAAAGAGCAACGTGTGCGCGCAAACGGATCTAAAATCGGAGTTAAAACGAAGAAACTAGAGCCGATCGAATCTTTCCGGAACTGGTCGGAACCGCCCCGGAACCGGTCGGAACCGATCGGAACCGGAACCGGAACCGCTATGGAACCGGTCAGAACCGTTGATTTGAGCGAATCCGAAGCAAATACAGAGTCCGGAACCGGAACCGGAACCGCCCGCCCCGGAACCGCCTGGAACCGGTTCCGAATCCGAATACACATTTTCCGGAACCGGAACCGGTGGAACCGGATTCGTGGCCACCATTAGTAGCAATTGCTTCATGAACTATTTACCACGCTACGGAAAAATGCACCAAGGGAATCGAGCACTTCTGGACGAATAATTGATCAAATCAAGGCAAATTATAACGAATAATAGCACTAAAAGCCTGCGCTGAAACATGACGATGAAGGATTCGAAATGGTCTTATACCCTCGAAACTTTTAAAAATTTATCAAATATTTTTATAAATTTGAAAAAATAAATTAACATAATATTTTATAAAGTGACATTGTAAAAAAAATTTACCCTTCGAGATTTCTATTGCTTCAAATTCTGTCCCTGTAATTTCGGTACGAGGGTATTTGTAGAGGAAGCGTCTATTCATCCATATCACATATGACAGGTGGCACAAGGTTAGTAATTTGGAGCTGGTACGAGAAATTTCCATGCGACCGTTGTAGCGAATATAGATACTATTATGGCAAGGATTTATCCCAAAATGGTTCTGGACTTATTAGTGGCCATTGGATTAGAAGAAAGAAAATATAGGGTCCAGATTTTATCTTATAATAATCAGCAAATATATAAATACTAATTTGGTACATATATTAAGGGATTCTCAGGTATCTATTCCTCACGTCCATATGCAAATGACCATGCCATTCTTCTCCTCCGACGTTCACTTTCGTTCTCCACTTCTCCATCCTTCCCTGTTCGGTTTTGCTAATCTTCCACCAGTTGCTTGATGAATCACGCCTGTCTCCATTCTCATCTGCGACCATAAGAGGCGAACAAGGAACACACATTCATTACCTACTGACACAGTGAAGGAACCCTAAACGGCAAATAGGTAAATATTATATACTACGACCAAATCTTTATCGGTTTTTTTCTTTCTCTCTCGGTTGATAGTCTTTATTACTACTGTTAGCAGGTTTTAGTTTTACAAATTAGATCTTCATCATATGTATTCTATCAAATTTGGGGCATGAATTCATTTTGTTTGTATACATAGCGCAGAAAATTCTACGATTTATAGTTCATTCTCTCCTTATTCTGGTCTCTCTTCCCGCCTCTCCTCAAAATCTCTTTTTTATTAATTTTTCACACGCTTCATTCTATCATAAAGTAGTAGTTATCATCAATAGATCGAGATGCGGGGATTGATATAACAAAATGTGAAGAATCCCATTTGTTTTGAGAGCAAGTATTGTTTTTAGCACAGTTCGTGAATCTATGATGATTTCTTCTAATCCTTTGTTTGCTGTACCTTCTTCATTGTTTGCTTGTATTAAAAGATAGATGCTACAAATTTGTTGCCTAACTTGACAAATCTTTATGGCAGCCTTTCATTTTAGCCGACTGAATTGAAGCTCAACTGGTTGAAGGAGCAAGCCATTTCCACATAGAAATCCTGATTTTTTATTTTGATGCCAAGACGGTCATTGTTGGATTTGTTCATTGGTTGTAAAGAAATATAATAAATCCATTGATTCACTGATGATGATAGTTGTAAAGAAATGTAGAAAAATTAAAAAGAATATAAGTAAATATCGTAAGATATATTTTTTGTATAATTATAGTAATTAATTGTTATAAAATGCACATGATTATAAAACTATCTCATAACATACCAACGTACAGTTGTACATATACCAGCACTTAGTTAAATAAAGATATTTTTGATAAAATATGTACACATTTGTTAACTTAGTTTAACTAAGGAAATATTATTCAACAGAATATACAATCCCATGAATTTAGTATCATAATCTTTAAATAAAAGTACTCAGTAGTTTAACAAATTGTGAGGGAGAAATAAAAAAGTATCTAAGATTAACAGTTATATTTTTAAAATATATTTTCTAAGAAGTTACCATCTAATTACTATACGTAAATTTTAAAAATTAGTTTAGGGGGAGTTACCACAAAATAAGGACTAATTACCATGATTTACTTATTTAAAGCTATAAATAAATACATAAATTCTTGTCCAGGACATTCAGGGAAGTGAAGTACGTCCAGGACTGAATCCATTACCCGTTGTGGCTCCCATCGTCCCCAAACAGCCGAGTGGATATTGAAGAAAGGGACCAAATCTTTTTAAAAAATGGGAAATTTAATGAAATATCACTATATTTTATCAATTTATAAAATATCAGTACAAAAATAAAATCATGTCACTATATTTTTATTAAAATTTATGAAATATTATAAAATTATTGAGCAGAATGAAAAATGACAAAAGTATCTTTATTGAATAATAAACAACTTATGAATTTCATAATATATCCCTAAGTGTTAACAAAATTATAAAATATATATAAATTAAACAAATTGAAAATTATCAAAATATCATAAAATATTAAAAAATATTTCTTAGATTTTTTTTAAATTATTCAGTGCCATAAAATAATATAGAGTTTTGAATAGATAGTTTATATCAATATTTCTATTAATTTATTTCATGAATTTTCTAAATATCTTTTCTATAAATTTAAATTATTTATATAAAAGAAATTATTTTATATTTTCATGATACATAGAATTTTTTTTAAAAAAGTTATTTATATTGTATATAATTTTATGACATAATATTTTGTAAATATCAAAAACTAGGTCATAAAATTTTCCACAAAATAGAATATAAAATTTTAAAATATTTTTCTCAATATTAGTTTAAATATATGTTAATTTACTTTGAATAAATAATGGTAGAAAAAAATAATTTAAAAGTGAATGGTACAAATTATGGTACTTAATTGATACAAATTAGTAGAAAGATTGGTATAAATTATATTTTCAAAGCTCTATATTCTTTTTAGGTACTGAGTAATTTAAAAATATCTAAAAAATATTACTATTTTACAGTTTTTAGATTTTTTATAGTTTTTTTTTAATTTTTCAATATATATTTATATATTTTATATTTGTATATTATCTTGACCTGGTGAATTTTTTAATACTTAGGGGCATATTGTGAATTTTAAAGTACTTTGTTAACTATTAGGGGTATTTTTGTCATTTTCATTCTGATAAAAAAATATAGTGACATTTTATGAACTTTTGTAAAAATAAGTCACATTTCATGACTTTCTTTTTTTAGTGGTCTTTCATGACTTTCTTTTTTTAGTGACATTTCATTACTTTCTTTTTTTTAATGACATTTCATGAATTTCCCTTTTTAGTGTCATTTCTTGAATTAGTCAATAATAAGTGGCATTTCATGAAATTCCCAAAAACAATTAAGCAAAATGATGTCATATCATCATCAGCCAACATTAAGATAATTGGGGAACACATTTTTCCATATTGCATGCCCTCAAATCCATCTATTCAATATTGAAAATCATATGAATTATAATGTTACATTGAGAAGTTGATAAATAAATTATAATTAGGAAAGTGAAAAAATTGTAAGTGTATTAATATTACGGAAAGTCATACGTAAGTTGACACTTAATTTTAAGTATTATGAAAGAACGTGATATCTGGAAAATCAATATGTGTAAAAAATGAGTGAGGTTAGAAGAACGCACGACGCGTTACTTCCCCTCTTCTAGGGTTTTCGCCATCTCGGCGACCTCCCTCACGCTGGTGTGATTCTCCGTCGACTTGCTCCCCTTCTCCGCCCTGTGCTACTTCAATTTCGACTCTCGACAGTAGCTATTCTCGCTTTCCGTCTTCTCTGGTTGTAGCCTAGGCGATATCGCCGCTGGCTTCTCTTCTGCGGTGTCGGGATCCCTGCTCGTCTAACGGTGTTAGCCAGCATGGAGTTTCAGTTCCAAGCGTTGCCAGTCCCTGAGGAGAGTAAGAGTGGACGAAAAAAGAAGCGTAGGTGCTCCGATGGTGATGCGGCCATCATTTGGTTAGTGATTCTTGCAGAGTCATATCTCCACGCTCTTGGTAAGGCTAAGTTGGATGATGTTAGCTCTGAAGAGGACTTGATGGAAAGCATGGCGCAGGAGGATGAAGTTTCTGGGCAAGATGCTCTCTGTCCTTCGATTCGGTTTCCTCAAGAAGTGTTTAAAGAAATTAAGAAAGATTGGAGGTAAGCTTTAATTGTTAAGCTCTTAGGAAAGTCCTTCCCTACTTTTATTATGTTCGAACGGTTGGTTCAGAGATGGAAACTGAAAGGCAAATTTGACTTTGCGGCCATGGGGAATGGTTATTTCTCGGTCAAGTTTGATAACAAGGTAGATAGAGATTACGTTTTGAATGAAGGTCCGTGGATTATTGCGGATCGTTATTTGACTGTGAGAAAATGGGTTAAGGACTTTGATACATCGAAGGAGGCCATCCCATTTTTGGATATTTGGGCAAACTTCCCGGACCTTGGACAGGAATTCCAGAGGGAATCATGTCTCAGAATCATTGGAGATCAGATTGGGAATACCCGGAAGATTTCTATCAACAAGTCTCAAGTGGGTACTCTGTTTGGTAAGGTCTGTGTTTCGGTAGATATGTCCAAGCCTCTGCTAGGTAAATTCAAGATTGGTAATCGGACTCATCTGATTGCCTATGAGGGAGTACATGCCCTCTGTTTTAAGTGTGGTAGGTTTGGGCACTCTAAGGATAATTGTCCTAGGGCGACAGATGACGAAGCTCCTGTTAATGTTGGCGGCTTGCAGATTGTTTCTGATCAGAGTCCGGTGGAAAACCCTTTTGAGGAGGATAATTTTGGGCCATGGATGCGGGTGTCTAGGAAGAAGAAAGTGGGCGGTGCTTCTAAGGCAAAGAATCAGTTACCTGCTAATGGGAAAAAGCCACAGACAGGACCTGTTAAAAAGAAGGGTGAGGCTCCTAAGAGGGATGTTAACCCTTTTCGAGTCTTGAATCATTCAGATCGGGAGGGAAGTGTGTCAATGGTGAAAGATACTTTTGAAACCAATGGGTTTGAGAAGTTTAAGGGTGACCCCAAGAATTCTCAGATCAGACATGAGTTGGCTGGTTCACTTGGTATTGCGGTTGCTCAGAAAAATCAGAAGGTGCAGATGGAGAACCAGCCCATAGGCTCTAAGAAGCTTGGCAAGGAATCTTCAGCTGGTGGGAATGGTCTATTGCCTGAAGGGTCTTCTTCACAAACTGTGGGCTCTATTCAAGTCCCACTAGGTGACATTGTTCCTTAACCTTGGTTTTTTTTTCAATGAATGTGAAGTTTATTTCTTGGAATGTTAGGGGGGCTGCTAAATCTAGCTTCCTCCCTTGTGTTAAAAGCTTGATTAATGTGCATAAACCTGATGTGCTTTTTCTTTGTGAGCCTAGAATCTCGGGCCAGAAAGCCATTTCGGTTGCTAATAGGATTGGGTTTGCTAATATGTTTATTGTTGATGCTATGGGCTTAGTGGAGGCCTTTGGCTGTTATGGAATAATAATATCAAAGTTGAGATTTTATCTTCTGGGGATCAGTTTATTCATTCTGTGATCTCCCTTAATAATATTTCTTTTTTCTCCACCTTCATGTATGCTAAACCTGATGTTGATAGTCGTGTTAGTCTTTGGAACCAACTGCTTTCCCTTAAAGATCCTTCTGATCTGCCATGGTCTATTCTGGGGATTTCAATTCCATTATATCTCTGGAGGAGAAGAAAGGGGGGGTTAGGGTCCTTAATAGGGGCAGTATAGCCCTTGCTGATTGGGTTCACTCCAACTCTTTCATTTCTCTCCCTGCTAAGGGTACTCTTTTCACCTGGTCCAATGGCTCTATTTTTGAGAGGCTTGATAGAACTCTTGTATCAGACAACTGGTTTGATTTATTTCCTTTTTCACATTGTTTAAATCTTCCTAGGATAGGGTCTGATCACTCCCCTGTTGTGTCTGTCTTCCAGGACAAGGCCAGCTGCCCTGTTGGGCCCAAACCTTTTAGATTTCAAGTGGCTTGGTCCACCCACCCCTCTTACCTTGATACGGTCAATTCGTCCTGGGCCAATGATGCTCATATCTCCATTAATCTTGAATCTGTTGCTGTTACTCTTTCTTCTTGGAACAGATCCACCTTTGGTAATATCTTTCACAAAAAGAGAAGACTTTTAGCCAGACTTAATGGTATTCAAAAGGCTTTAGAGTTCAGACAGTCTCCCAAGATGAGGAAACTGGAAGAGAATCTTAGGAAAGAGTTGGAGCAGGTTCTTATTAGTGAGGAGATGCTCTGGTATCAAAAGTCTAGGGAGAAATGGTTACAGTTTGGTGATAGAAATACTAAATATTTCCATAGGAAAACTTTGATCCGTAGAGGTAGGAATAAAATTTTGTGTCTTGAGGATGAGAATGGTGTCCTAGTGGAGGGTGAGGATAACCTTATGAACTTAGCTTCTGGGTTTTTCAAGAATCTTTTCTCTGATGACTCCCCTGTTGATCAGAATCCCAGTTTTCATTCTTTTCCCCTTGGAGTAGACCAGTTATCTGCTCTAAAGGAGCCCCCTTCCCTTTCTGAAATTGAATTGGTTGTTAGAGCATGGGTGATTTTAAGGCTCCTGGCCCTGATGGCTTCCCCGTCTGGTTCTTTAAACATCATTGGGATACTGTGGGTCCCAACCTTTTTGGATGGTTAAATATTCTTTCTGTTCTGGTAGCTTCAAAAAGGAGCTCAATTCCACTCTCCTTTGTCTTATTCCTAAAGTTCAAACTCCCTCTTCTATGAAACATTTTAGACCTATCTCTCTGTGTAATGTTGCATATAAAGTTCTTGCTAAGACTTTAGTGAATAGGTTAAAATCTGTTTTAACTGATGTTGTTTCTCCTTTCCATAACAGTTTTGTTCCTCAGAGACATATTCAGGATAATCATGTCATTATGCAGGAAGTCCTTCATGCTATGGGTAAAACTAAAGCTAAAGATGGTTGGATTATCATTAAGGTGGATTTAGAAAAAGCATATGATAAACTGTCTTGGCAGTTTATCAGAAATACTTTGGAATGTCTTTGTTTTCCTCCTGAGTTCATAGATCTAATCATGTTTTGTGTTAATTCTGTCTCCTTTAAAGTCCTCTGGAATGGAGCCCAATCTGAAGAATTTTGCCCTTCTAAAGGGCTGAGACAGGGTGATCCCCTCTCACCTTATCTGTTTGTCCTGTGTCTTGAGAGATTATCTCATATGATTGTTTCAGCAGTGGATTCTCATAACTGGGCTCCTATCAAACTTTGTAATAAAGGTCCTGCTCTGTCTCATATTTTTTTCGCTGATGATCTTGTGCTTCTGGGTAAGGCTACTTCTCTTCTGCTATAGCTATGATAAATGTTCTTAATTCTTTCTGTGCTGCTTCTGGCCAAAGAGTAAGTTTTGACAAATCCAGAGTTCTGTTTTCGAAAAATGTGTTACCCAATGTTCGAGTTAGCATTAGCAGATCCTTAGGTATCCCTTTGGCTGATAAGTTTGGTAGGTATTTAGGTATCAACCTTGTGCAGGGCAGGTCGAGTCCAAATGACTTTGCTGAGCTGATTGAGAAACTTAGGAAAAGAGTGGATGGTTGGAAGGCTAAGTCTCTGTCTTTTGCGGGTAGATTAGTTCTCACTAAATCTGTTTTGGAAGCTTCCTCCACTTTCCAAATGATGTCCCAAAAGATTCCCTCTAACTGTTGCCACAAGCTGGAAAGAATATGTAGGAATTTTTTGTGGGGTCATTCTGAAAGTGAAAGGAAGTTACACACTGTAGCATGGTCTACTATTTGTCAGCCTAAAAGTAAGGGCGGTCTTGGTTTGAGGAATCTTTCTTGCATGAATAGGGCTTGTTTTGCTAAGTTAGGCTGGAGACTTATTCAGAATCAAAACAGTTTTATGGGGCAGAATCCTCCTAAACAGATACCAGAATTTAGCCCATAGAAACCCTTCACCCACTTGGAGAAACATCCTCCTTAGTCAAGATATTATTGAGGCTGGATCTAGATGGAATTTAGGTGATGGGGAATTCATTAACTTTTGGACTGATAAGTGGTTATATAAAGAACCTCTTATTTCCTTGGCTCATAATAGTGTTGGCTTAGACCTGTCTACAACTGTGAATCATTATTGGTCTTCTCCTACTGGGTGGAACTTTAATCTGTTATCTAACCATCTTCCTCCTAGGGTGCTCTACACCCTCTCGGGTAAGATTGTTAGGGTAGGCATTGAGGACAAAGTCCTTTGGGAAGGTAGTAAGGATGGTCATCTGTCTGTTTCTCAGGCCTATAATCTTTTAGTTAATCATGGAAACACTGATAATATCTGGAAAATGATTTGGTCACTACAAGTTCCTGAAAGGGTGAAAACCTGCCTCTGGTTTATAGCTCATAATGCTCTTAAATCGAAGAATTTATTATTTAAACATGGTCTGATTGCAGATGACCTCTGCAGCGCCTGTGGTGAGAGTGAAAATACTGAGCATATTATCAGGTGTTGCAAAGTTGCTGTGAAACTTGGAGGAACTTACACAGGAAGTTTAATCTTAACCCTTTTCCTAGTGATTGTTCCTTTCTGTCTTGGTTATCTTACAATTTAAACTGTAAACAGCACTCTCCTGTTTTGAATGGAATTGTTTGGGCTAGAGTATTTGCAGTGACATGTCATGTGTTATGGTATTGGCGCAACTTTAAGTTTCATGAAAATTCTAATGAGGTGTTGTTGCCTGATGAATTGTTATGGAATAGGCTGAATCCTGGCTGAGAACCCCTGGGACATCTGTTAGCAGAAGTTCCACGCAGAACAAAAGGTCGCTTGTGGCATGGGAGGCTCCACCTTCTGGAGTCTTTAAAATCAATGCAGATGCTTCCAAACTCTCCTCTGGATAAGCTACAACAGCGTTGTTTGTAGAAACCAAGAGGGAAGCTGGAGCTTTGGTACTATGAGGAAGCTTGGAGATTCTGCTGTAATTGAGGCTGAGATGTGGGACTGATGCAAGCTAGGAGGCTGCACATTCAACAAGTCATTGTTGAATCTGACTCGGCGGAGACGATTAGTCTGCTCAAGTCTTCAGTGAAGAATCCCATCGTTGAGAACATCAAAACAACTTGTTTAGATCTAATTAGCTTGTTTACTACTTGCTCCTGAGGAAAATCTCTCGTGTGCAGAATGCCTTAGCTGATTTGTTAGCTAGAGAGGCTCATAACATTGGTAGTGATTTCTCTTATTTGGAGGATCCTCCTCCTTCCTGTATGTGTATTCTTGCGGGTGAGAGACCCTCTCTCACTCAAATTAATGAATAAGAGTATATATCCTTTTGATCGAATAATTTTAAGTATTATGAGAATAATTGAACAAATATATATATAGTCATTCATATATATATGTCGTAAATTATTAGTTACCTTTTATTTTAGGGAAATTTCATGAAATGTCACTATATTTTTGGCTAATTCATGAAATGCCACTAAAAAAAGTCACAAAATATTATTATATTTTCACAAAACTTCATAAATGTCACTATAGATGAAAAAAAGATAAAAATACCCCTACAAATTAACAAAGTACTTTTAATGGTTACAATATGCTCCTAAGTGTTAAAAAATTTACAAAAATTCACAAAATATCCAAAAACGATAAATTAAAAAAATTATAAAATAATATTTAAAAAAATTAGGGAAAATTCACGAGATACCCCTGTTTTCTTTCGTAATTCACAATATACCCCTGTGATTTTAGTAATTCAACTTTAAACATGCTTAAATGTTGTCCAAAATTGATGAAACTTTACATGGACGATGCTAAAGTGCTATATTTTGGTCCAATATCAAATTTGAAGTTTTTTAAGCTCACATGTGACCTGTGGGACCCAATGAACAGTCACATATTCATTGGGTCCCACAGGTCACATGTGAGCTTAAAAAGCTTCAAATTTGATATTGGACCAAAATATAACACTTTAGCATCGTCCATGTAAAGTTTCATCAATTTTGGACAACATTTAAGCATGTTTAAAGTTGAATTACTAAAATCACAGGGGTATATTGTGAATTACGAAAGAAAACAGAGGTATCTCGTGAATTTTCCCTAAAAATTATAAAAATTTATAAAATAAAATAAATGAAAAAAATGAAAATATCATACAATATTAAAACAAATATATATTTCATTTTTTAAAATTTATTCAGTACTATAAAAAGAATGTTGTATCCTAAACAAATAATTTATACCATTAAGTACTAATTTATACCAAAGTACCATAATTTTTACCATACATTTTTTATTACTTTTTTTTTCTATCAATTTACATATTTTTTCTTCAAAGTAAATTTTAATTTTTTATTTTGCTGATAAATTTTAAAATTAAAAATTTTAAATATAATAATTTATTTTGAAAAAATAATTTAAATTAATAGAAATAATAATTAAAAAATGTATGGTAAAATTATGGTACTTATTTGGAATAAATTATGGTACTTAATTAGTATAAATAGGTAGAAAATTGGTATATTTTTTTGTTTAGAAAACAATATTCTTTTTATGGTACTGAATAAATTTTAGAAAATGAAACATTTGTTTGTTATAATATTTTGATTTTTTTTCATTTTTTTCATTTTTTTTTTTTCATAATTTTTTTACAAGTTTTATCTTTTTGAGTTTTTTATTTTTAAAATTTTTATAAATTTTTTTATATTTTTATTGTACTTTGGATATTTTTGTGAACTTTTGTAAAAAATTTAACACTTAGGGGCATATTGTGAACTTTAAAAGTTCTTTGCTAACTAGTAGGGGTATTTTTGTCTTTTTTCCATCTATAGTGGCATTTCATGGAGTTTTATGAAATATAGTGGCATTTTGTGACTTTCTTTTTTTTTAGTGGCATTTCATGAATTAGTTAAAAATATAGTGGCATTTCATGAATTATCCCTTTATTTTAATTGTGAACTCAATTTGGGGAAATTTCATGAAATGCCAATATATTTTTTACTAATTCATGAAATGCCACTAAAAAAAAGAAAGTCACGAAATGCCATTATATTTTTGTAAAAGTCCATGAAATACCACTATGTCATTGACCAAAAGTAAAAAAGATGAAAATAATGTTACTAGTTAACAAAGTACTTTTCAATGTTCACAATATGCTCATAAGTGTTTAAAAATCACTAAAATTCACAAAAAATCAAAATATTATAAAGGAAAAATTTCACAAAATGTCACTTTGAATTTGTAATTCATGATATACCCCCTTTTGGAAAGTTGTTCATAAAATGCCCTGATTTGAGTTTGAAATTCACAAAATGCCAATGTCTACTAACAGACGTTAGTCTCGTCGTTAAGTCTCTCTGGTAAATGATAAAAATACCCCTAACGGCAAGTTTGATTACTATTTTTTAAAAAAAGAATTGAGCTGATTCGATTGTTCAACGGCTGCTTTTTTAAAAAAAAAGTACACAAAATACCCTTGTTTGGGTTTATAGTTTACAATATGCCACTATTTAGGTTTTGATGTTCACAATATGCCACGAATTGAGTTTATATGTTCACAAAATGCCCCAGTTTTTGCTGTAACGGCTAGTTTGAGCCCAACAACTCTTTTTTGCCTATATATACACCTTTTTACCATGTAAACAAAGCACAAACATCATACTAAAGTCATGACCTTGTTTACAACTACAATCAATGAAAAGTTTCAAACAATTCATTGTGTGACTATGATTAATATGTTCTTCTGTTGGTGTTGTTGTTAATGCAAACGATCTAATCGTTGTGTGACTATGACTAATCCGTTCTTCTGTTGGTGCTATTGTTAATGTAGTGATCTAATCGTTGTGCGTAGATCTGTTTAGTGGTTGTTTTGGTTGGTTTTTGTGGAAAGATGTGAAAGTTTTGTAAGTAGAAGAGTAAATGGCTATAAACACATAATTTTTGAGCATTAATATATATATGAAAGTACTTCATATCTTGTTGATACAGATTACAGTTGCAAATACAACTACACCCCAAAGAAACATCTTCTTCATGTTTTGCCTCATCTCTTCTTTAAGTTTTTTCATTATCTCCTCCCTAATGCTATTGATAAGATTCGCATCAGCTGTCATGCTCTCTTGATGTGGAGCTTCAGAATGCGCAAATGTAGTAGTAGAGGTAAAGCCTATCATAGTTGAGTACGATTTGGTGTAGCCAGCATGTCTTACCCTAGGATGAGGAGAGTATCGATCTTGCATCACCGGTGCCCACCACTTGAAAAAATCACATGCCCAACAGTTATAGTACGCCCTTCCAACCGAAATTTCTTTACGGGAGAGTGTAAGGTTTGATGGGGATCCACATTAGTAATGAATTGTTTGAAACTTTTCATTGATTATAGTTGTAAACAAGGTCATGGCTTTAGTACGATGTTTGTGCTTTGTTTACATGGTAAGAAGGTCTTATATAGGAAAAAAGAGTTGTTGGGCTCAAACTAGCCGTTACAGCAAAGCAATAGGGGCATTTTGTGAACATATAACTTAAATCGTGGCATATTGTGAACATCAAAACCCAAATAGTGGCATATTATAAACTATAAAACCAAACAAGGGTATTTTTTTGTACTTTAAAAAAATAGTCGTTGCACAGTCAAATTAGAGCAATTCAATTTTTTTTTTTAAAAAAAAACAAACTTGCCGTCAGGGGTATTTTTGTCATTTACCAGAGAGACCTAACGGCGAGACTAACGACTGTTAACGGATAGTGGCATTTTGTGAATTTCATAATTTATCCTGGCATTTTATGAACAATTTTCCGAAAAAGGTATATCGTGAATTACAAACTCAAATTGTGGCATTTTGTGAATTTTTGCTGTTATAAAAATATAAAAAAATTACAGAAAATTATTAAAATTTATAAAAATAATAAATAAAATATATTAGAATATCATAAACATTGAAAAAAGTAAACATTTCTTATATTTTTTTCAAAATTATTTAGTACTATGAAAAAGAATATAGAGTTTTAAACACATAATTTATACTAATTTTCTATAACTTTAGACCAATATAGTACCATAATTTATACCAATTAATTACCATATTTTTATCATACATTTTTAAATTTTTTCTACCAAATTAAATTATTTATTTAAAAAAAATAGTGGTACGGTTTGCTTGCATCCCCATGGTGGCCCGCCCGATCTCCATTACTGCCTCTGATTAACTCTGAATCTGATCTCTCAAATATATACTATCTCGCAGTCACAACCTCAAATATATACTATTCAGCGTTAATCAGGCAGTAATAGAAATCAGGCGGGCCACCATGGGGCTGCAAGCAAACCTGTACCACTATAAACCATTAAGGTCATGTTCACCTTAACATGTATTTAAGGCATTATACCAACAACCTAAAACTAAACAACCTCAAATTAGTTTGTCAAAAACAAACAATACCTAAGAGAGGAGAGTAGAAAGACAGAAGAATAGCGAGAGCTGGGATAATAATAATCCTAGATTTGAAATTACTCATTCTGTACCCACCTCTCTTCACTCTCGTTCTAATGGTGGCCACGGTTCCGGTTCCGAAAAATGTGTATTCGGATTCGGAACCGGTCCTGGGCGGTTCTGGGGCGGTTCCGGTTCCGGGACTCTGTATTCGCTTCGGATTCGCTCAAATCAACGGTTCCGACCCGTTCCGGAGCGGTTCCGGTTCCGATCGGTTCCGACCGATTCCGGGTGGTTCCGACCGGTTTCGGAAAGATTCGATCGGTTTCAGTTTCTTCATTTTAACTCCGATTTTAGATCCGTTTGCGTGCACACGTTGCTCTTTTCATCCACTTTACTCCTAGCTAGGTGAAATGCCCCTAAATTAATTTAGGGGATTTCTTTTATTAAACCATAAATAATACTATTAATTATTAAATTATTGTATGGAATTATGAATAATAAATTATTATATTCTTATATGGAATTATGAAAATTAAATCATGGGATTTCTTCTATTTAATCCTAAAGAATACTATTAATATTGGATTACTATATATTATTATGTAGTATTATGAATTTAATAATAAGATTTATAAGTCAATAAATCTTGGAAAAATTTCTAAACACTCCAAGTATATTATAAAGATTTTAGAAATAGTTGGAACATTAATTTGAATCATAAAAGTCAATATAAAATCATGGAGACCATAAAGCTTCTTAAGCCTTGCTAGAGTTGACTTTTTGAGAATGGTCAAACCAGCCCATGAAACCTATACCAATAAAAAGGTTATGGAAAACCAAGAAGTTTGATAAAAAAACGTCAAAAACGGATCATCCTAGCCAAAGTTATGATAGAATGAAGTTTAGAGCCAAAATTTTGAAAAAAATGCTAATGTGGCATGGTTGCTGACTCACCAGCGCGCCTCGGGAAGCGTGCCACGTCACCCTCGCCGGATTTTCCCAGAAAATCGGCTAAGTACTCTCAGTTTTCACCTGATCATTGCCCTAACTTGCGACTTCAATATCTCCGCCGTCCCTTGGTATTTTTGAGTGTCGTCTTCTTCATTGTCTTCTCCTTAATCTCCTCTTTTCAACCATAGCTCACAATTAACCTAACTCTTCCTACATCCGCCGGAAAATCGATTCAAAGTCACCTCCCTGCAAAGCCATAACCCAGAATTTCAGAATATACTGAAATCAGGTAAACTTCGTTTGATCATAACTCCTTCGTTTCTCATCCAAAATTCGAGTTCTATAGTTCTTTTTGTAGATCTCTAATTCCTCTACAACTCTTATGTTTACACCCAAGGCTAATTCCCAACTTTGTGGAAGATAGAAGCGTCTAAACTTCCCTACTCGATCACGGTAGAATTCCTGCCCAGATTTTTCCAGAAACGAACTGGTAAACTCAGATCTTTCGAGATCCATAACTATCTCCCTAGTCCTTCGTTTTTAATGATTCTTCCACCAATGTTTAGAGTTACATATCTACTTTAAAATGTGCTAGGTTTCGTGGATTTAATCCTTCTCAATTAGCGTGAGTTGGTCCGTGAAGTAGGCTACTCGAACTGCACATGAAATAACAGTTTTCCGGAAACCGATTTTGAATTTCCCTCACCGGCGCTTCTCTGGTAGGTTTCCGATCAATTCCTCCTATAATCTTGTTCGATTTTTCATTCTCGAACTAATCCCTCAACCAATTTAACCTATAATGCATCATATAGAGAGAATTTGTCAAAATTCAAATCGGAAACCTATAGAACCCTAAGTTGACGAACCCAGATTTGAAATCCCTTATCCTTGCATTATAATTAACAAAATTGGTACCATTAGAACCGTATTTGAATTTCGAATCCAATGAAACAAAAATCAACGAATTTGGTTCTGTAGATTGAGAAAATCGACGAATTCCCACGCGACAATCGGTTTGAGTTTTCTGATGAACTCGAGTGATTTGGGCCGTCCGATCATGGTTTATAGGAACGGACGGCCGAGATTAAAATGTGGAAGGTTTTAGTTGTATTAAGTAATATAAATTCAATAATTAAACCCTATCTTGCTGAATTTATTTAATGACCTTCCCGAATGTATTTTGACTTGAAATTTTAACCATAGATTCCTTATAAAATCTAGTTTATTTTGATGTAAATTAATATGACTTTTGAGTTTTTAACCACAAATTATAATTTTTGTAAGTTCTGAGTATTATGGAATTATCTAGATAATTTTAAAAGATATTTTTATGAAATAAAAAGTTTAGGGAAAATTCACGATATATCCCTGTTTTCTTTCGTAATTCACAATATATCCCTGTGATTTTTGTAATTCAACTTTAAACATGCTTAAATGTTGTCTAAAATTGATGAAACTTTACATGGACGATGCTAAAGTGTTATATTGGTCCAATATCAAATTTGAAGTTTTTTAAGCTCACATGTGACCTGTGGGATCCAATGAACAGTCACATATTCATTGGGTCCCACAGGTCACATGTGAGCTTTAAAAGCTTCAAATTTGATATTGGACCAAAATATAATACTGTAGCATCATCCATGTAAAGTTTCATCAATTTTGGACAACATTTAAACATGTTAAAAGTTAAATTACTAAAATCACAGGGATATATTGTGAATTATGAAAGAAAACAGGGGTATCTCGTGAATTTTCCCAAAATTTTATAATATGTCTAAAATAGCATAGTTACTATATATTAAATTTGATAATTTTTAGACAAGAGGAAATAGGTCTAAAAATTGTATTTCTGAAATTTTTTGTAAGTTACCTTATAATATAAGGCTTTTAATGTAACGAAAATTAAAGTATGACTTATTAATAAACTTTATAGGTTTAGAATAATATAAGAAGACTAAAATAACATTTAATACAGAATGTTAATAAATATCTTTAGGTATCAACTTTTAAGTGAAGTAAATATATATATATATATATAAAAGAAATAAAATAGTAACTTAGGTTAAATCAAGGAATTAAATTAATCTACATTTATATTAATTATAGAATATAGAAGTTAATATACTTAATTGAACTAAGAAAAATGCTTTATTTTATAAACCATATATTGGATGTAGATATGTGTAAGAGTTAATAAAAATAATTAAATACAATAAAACTACATAAAGAATGTCTTGAATAAATCCTAGTATATATATACAATAAATAAATAAAAGAAATAAAATACCTTATAGGAAATAGAATAAGAAGGAAGTAATAAGTTAAACTAAACCTATACATAATACTATTAAAAGAATATTGTATGAGGTGGTATTAAATTATGATTATGAAATTAAGCTTAAAGAGTCACCTTTTGAATTTCTAAGATTTATATAAACCATATTGGAATACATGTATAATATTATTTGTCAATGACCAGAATGTAAATCTATAATTGGGTTAGGTAATTGATAAGTTGAGACTTAGGAAAAATTGTAATTAGATTAGATAAAATATTACACAAACAGATCTTATTATATAATCAGTAATAAAATAGATGAAATACTTTTACATCTAAATGTGAAGTGGATTAATGAGTCTAGATTTAGTAATTTCATAACATTTATAGTATTGAACGATAACTTAATGTTTTAAGATAAAATCATTAAAAGGATTAAGATATAAAACTATATTAAACTATGATTATGAAATTAATCTAAATAATAATCCTTAAGTGTTTTGGCATTAGATAAGCTATATGAAATACATTTATAACATTAATTACCAATACTTAGGATGTGAGTTTATAATTAAGTGATGTGTTTAGTAGTTAGAATTTATAAAAGGTTTATAAATAGAAATTAGATACTTAAAATCTTTGAACCTTTATTTAGAGGAAACTAAGTTACATAAGAGATTATATTGATTTACCTTTTGACACTAGAACATATTAATATGCCATTTGAATATAAGGCATGATGATTTTTCGGAATAGATGATCTTATTAAATAATTGACAATTTCACTTACGAATAAGAATTTGATTCTTAGATGAATTCTACCTTATGTTAAGATATATTGTCCATCCTAAATACAATAAAGGAAATTAATTTATTAAGTTATTCCTTTGAAACCTTAGGTTTTGTAAACAACTTAAGACGTATTTAAGACTTAAGTTTATTGAAGTTTAGTATAAAATGATTATACATAGTCTATGGAGGGAATGTGTGTTAAAATAAAACATTTAGGAAATTAAATGTAAGCAAGGATACATAAAAGGTTATCTTAAAACGCCTTATTATATAGTTAATGATAAAGTAAATAATATACCTTGGGAATACTAAATGTAAGAGTTCGATAAATCTAAGTTAACTATAATATAGTTATTCAAGATGAGAAGCAATTTAACATCTTATGATAAGATTATTAGATGGTTGTAATAAAAGTCATTCTGAACTAAACATAAGATATATGAGCTTAGTAACTCAATTAAATTATAATAAAATGCATCTACAACACTATGATTCCAATATACAGGATGTAGATCTTAATTAAGTTAAGGGGAAAACTTAATCATAATGGATTATCTAGTAGATATTGGTAAAATACATAATCATTACATTGTGAAATAATAGTATAGTATTATAAGATAAACCCATCATAGGTCATAATACGATGTTATCCTAAAGTAAGAATAAAGGTATTGAGCTTAAGAATTATTATTGAGATTCTAAGATTAATTGAGTAATATAAAATGCACTTATGATATAAAGGTCTCAAAAGTCTTGAATGTGAGAATTATGGTTAAGTATTAGTAAAGTGGATAAGAGTGGAACAATTAACAAGTGTTAATAAAATACATTCCTTGGTCTTACAACATTGGGCTATACAACCTTCTAAAATAAGTCAACGGTTATACGTAACATTTAAGTGAGGGCTTACAAGATAATTGGGATTTAGAAATAAGAGAGAGGAATTTATTTAAGTTTAACTTAGGCTACAAGTTATTGATGATAGACTATCTTTAATATTCCTCAGAGTGTTGCTGAATGTTTGCACGAGTTTAGAACTAGAATGCTACAGCACAGCGTTAATCAGGTATGATTTCTCGTACTCAGATACTTTTGCTAACGGACTTTATGGAATGTTTTGGAAAACGCTAACTGAGCTTGAATGGATTTCAAAGGAAACTATTTGTGTGGCTAACTCAGCTTGATGTGACTAACTGAGCCTTGAATGTGAAACTTATATGGCTATTGGTTCCTTCTATTTGGTTGTTTCATTAGACATTAACTGCCTAGGGTTTATGCTTCTGCACTCTGTAGGACTGAGTGTTTTGGTATTGCTCTGGTGCAGTTAATGATCTAGTGGGAATATGGAAAAGGTCAATCTTGGTAAATTCTTCCTTTGACTCTGGATATTGTTTCATCCATGAGCTAAGTCTTTGTTGTGACGTGCGCGCGTCTTCATTGGTAACAGTGAGGGGCTGTATATCCCCTGTCCTAAAAGGACGTTGTAAACAGTGAGGGGTTGTATATCCCCTGTCCAAAAGGACGTTGTAAACAGTGAGGGGTTGTATATCCCCTGTCCTAAAAGGACGTACTTGGCGGTGGGGGCCATCTCTCCCAATTGGTTTTATTCCACTCTTGAGTTGTTGGTTCTTGGATATCTTCTTTCATTCCTAGTCCTTGTGACTACTCGGGTCTTTCTACTCCTAACTGGAACTGATTCTAACACAAGCAATGGATGTTCACTAACTGATGTTGTGATTTCTTTTAATTGACTAACTTTAACTTTTTGTTATTTATGTCATGTCTCAACATGTTATCTTGACTTGGTGATTTTAAAGTGACTTGTTCCTCTGTGTTGTTTTAAGCGTTTGTCTTCAAGTTATTATTATTAAAGAGTTGTATTTATGAGTTTGTTTTGGAGAATCGTACCAGTTCCATTCCAGGGAACTGACTCACCCCTCTCGGGGTGGGCTGCTTGGTTTCATCTTGCAGGTACGACATTGTTCATACAGGTGGCCACGAAGAGTATGAGTGATTGGGATGGGAATTAGGATTTGTGGAGAGTTGTTATATTTTGCTATTAATGTAGTCGTGTTATGTTTTCTCGAGTTCAGACTGTAACATTTGTAAGTAGTAAATGGTGAGGTTTTGTGCCGGGTGTTTGGAACCCGATGATCTGTAATCGCCATTAGAGTTTTATTTCGTTGTATTTACTTTAATTAGGGGTGTTACACTAGGTTATTATTCAAGTTTATAATCTTAAATGTGTAAGAACCAAACACTTAATTTTTGTATTGAATTTGCAAAAATTAAAGAGGAAAGCGGATTTTTTATATGATTCACTGCCTCGTTAAAACCTTATTAGGTAAAAACCCATTGGGAAAGCCCTAATAAGGGAAAAGAGTACAACTACTAATAGGTTACATGATTTCAATTTGGAAGTTTTAAAAGATTACATGGAAAGAAAGTAATGCTAATACATTCTAAAATATTACAATACAAAATAGAAGTCTTAAGTGGTGTTGTCCTCATTCATCTCGTACCAATCATCATGTTGACTAGGGGAACACGCACCCGAGACCCAAAATGACGTTGTTTTGGACTGATTCCAACAGCTACTTTGGCCGGTTCCGGGGCGGTTCCACCGGTTCCGGTTCCACGGTTCCGAATCCAGGCGGTTCCGGCGGTTCCGGACGGTTCTGGTTCCGGTCCCGATTCGGTCTCGAATCTTAAAACTTGTATTTGGATTCGATTCGCAAGGAGACAGTTCCGGTTCTGAATAAGTTCCGACCCGGTTCCGAATTGATTCCGACCCGGTTCCGGGTAGAACCGTCGGTTCCAGGTAGATTCGGATTCGGTGGCCACCATTATCTCGTTCCCAAGCGACCGTCAGATGCTTTATCCCACCCATTAGGCTACCAACCCTTTCCTCACAATTGCCTGATTTCACAATTAGTGTAATGGGAGAAACTCAGGAACCGACAGATAATTCGTATGATTCTTCAAGGATCTATTTAAGTCACTACTTGAAAATGGTTTAAAGTACGGTGTATAAATCACTGTTATGATGTAAATTGTGTTTTACATGTGAATAAGAAACACCCACATTAAAAAAAAAGAAGAAACACCCACATTTTGATTGAAGACTTTAAATAAGTGTCTTGGGGTTAACAGTGATTTTAAATATGCGTATCCAAAACCGTGATTTAACATGCTTAAATATACTATATTAATATTTTTAATTCATAAAGTACCATATAACATATATAATAATTATTTATAAAATAGAGTCTAAGTAGTAGGAAGTTGGTTAAATTTACAATGATAAATG
>JAIOTZ010000843.1:0-43473 GCA_023374045.1 Limonium bicolor
TGTAACCAGTTAAATTACTTGGTAAATAACATCATAAATGATGGAAGGATGTGAGGGAGATTAACCTACCTGTGAACCCGAAATTGAAGTGAAGCATCTTCACATTAAGAGATAACGATCTTATGGCACGGTACGGCAACTGCCATACACCCAAAATCAGAGAACTCTCCGTGTGTTTACATTAGGAAGGAATTGAATATAAGATAAGATGTTATAGTAGCCGATTGAGGAGTTGCACCATCAATGGGCAACAGAGTAAAGGCAAGCTACCGTAGTAGCAGAGGCCGTGAAGACAATACCTGTATAAAGGGATTAAGTCATGGTATACAGTTAAGTGACCATTATATATAAACCGTCAAATATTGACATGAAGGCAATTATATTTATGAGCTAAACCCAATATAGGTGAGGAAATGAGATGGTAGACGAACTGTGCATTAACTTTAGTACTCTAGACCAAGCGAGGTAAGATTTCACAAGAAGCACACTATCCATTCCTTAAGGAACTGGAAGTGCATTCCTAGTAGATCAAACGTGAGAAACAAGATAATAGGCTCTATGGAAAGAGACCTCAAATACTAAAGGATAGAGTCCGTACTAAATATAGAAAGAAGCTAGAACTTATCATATCTAAGAACATGGTAGGTGGATTTCCCTTGATTAAGTTCGAGAAGAACAATAAGTGTTATTATAGAACAATGAAAGAGGAGATTGATAACAGAATACTTCATAATTAGCAATAGCTAAACGTGTGACGGACACTACGAGTATACTAAAACGAGATGAGGGATGACCGCACTCCACAGGAGCTTGCGGGCCTGG
Source organism: Limonium bicolor (assembly GCA_023374045.1). Classification (NCBI taxonomy): domain Eukaryota; kingdom Viridiplantae; phylum Streptophyta; class Magnoliopsida; order Caryophyllales; family Plumbaginaceae; genus Limonium; species Limonium bicolor. The sequence goes on from JAIOTZ010000843.1 coordinate 823, forward strand.
CAGACTCATTTATGAGTTAGTCTTGTATGTAGTAATGTACCAGTAAGGTACCCCGTGCATGTAACGAGTAGTGTAAGGAACACAAGGAGTAGTCGACTCAGTACCACAGACAGTGATGCAAGTTTATAACAGAGCAGCTACTACTGCAAACAGTTGAAGAGAAAGATAGCAATTAAACTAACGACACAAAGGAATCAGAGAAATCACTTCAGACGGAGAACAAGTAAGCATTATGAAGTGTGAAGAGCATGGATTATTAAAATACAGACATCTAACATGTTTATAAACTTTAGAGAAAAATGTAAAGGGCAATAAGCACTCAACAGTAGTTTCAGATTAAGTATCATCCTTAGACCAAAGATCAGTTGGAAAAAGAACAATTTAGACACTTGAGAGAACACTACTAGAATGAACATTAGAACTTCAGGGAGAATCGGCTATACAAGCCATAATTCATTAAGGCCATGCATAAATAAAGATAACACGCGTCCATTGAGAAACCTTATTCCTAGACTATAAGGATGCAGAAGGATGTACAACACAATAAAAGGATAAGAAAGGCAAACTAAGCCCTAAGGTTATCAGAGTCAAGCAGCGGAAGCTAGCAGCCCGGTACCTTAAAAGTTTGATATACATAATGAAGGGGAAAAAGGGATGATGTACCACACATCTTCCAGTTGAATAAATATACGAATTATCAGCCAAACATCTTAGAGCCTGGAAGGCTAGACCGAACCCAGTTGAGAAAATGTTAAAAATACCGATAAGAATCCTAGATACAGAGACTTAGCCATTAATATGGTTAAGACCCTCTGGTCGGATTATAATGAGAGATAGACTACATGGAAGCCATAATGCTCCATAAGACCTAGACATCTTGAACCAATGTTCAAGTATGATATAATGTTGATTAAGGGGGTAGAGCGAAAAACTGCTTAACGTATGTTTGTGTACTAAGTACGTAAACTACGGTGTGCATAGCACAAAAGAAATTGATAATTGGTTTTACATTAACATTTTGAGATTAATTATGGTTATTGCGCACAGAAGATGTGAATACCATACGTATTAAGTACCTACCTTGTAACTCTAGTGTGAGAGTACAAGTGAAGAGAATTAGTGAAGAGGATTAGAGAGACTCAAGGAATATATGAGATATAAGTCAGTATGAAACTTTATATGAGATATGAATAAGATAATATTATGAGATAAGAATCAGTATGAATATGAGGTATGAGATGGTAAGGTTACAAGGTAAGAATTGGTACGAAGCCAATATAGAACTTAGTAGGAATTAAACTACCCATGTAATTTCTTGGAGTTGAACAGAGAACGATTGATGGACTACGTCCACACCTTGGAGATGTATTGATTATGACTAGAATGACTAAAAGATAGAAAATTGGAAATGAGTGAATTATTTGATGTTTGAAAATGACGTGGGAGGTGGAACTTGATTTTCTAGGGATCAAGGGAAATCAAACACAAATTGGGGTGAAAGGATAGTTCAACACTGATGGTGATCACATCAAGGTTGAATGATTCCTGAAACTCCCTATAAGTGGTCACAGTTAATCACGTTAGAATAGATGCAGTTAGCATAAAAGTGGAATTGGAGTTGATTGTATTTTCAATTAGAGGAATTATTCCTCACTTGACCTCGTAAAAAGGATTTCCTTGTTACTGAGTCTCGACCATGAAGTCGAGGACGCATGTGCCTTTGTCTTCGGACCGTGACATGGGGAGAACAGAGTGGTTTTGTATTCTAGCCCATGAAGGCGAGGACGAATGTGCCTTTGTCTTCGGACCGGTGACATGGGAGAATACGACAAAAGTATGTGATTGTTTTAATCTTCCAAAGGACCGCGGACTAGAGAGCGTAAGCGTCCAATAGTCAGAACCTGCGGGTGATATCTTGCATTACTCGCCCATGAAACCGAGGACCTGTGAGCCTTCATCTTCGGACCGGCGACATGGGGGAATGCAACAAAAGGGAATTTTGAGTGCTATACATACTTAGGCATGTTGTGTGATATTTGTAATGTAAATATATGACAGACCTAATGAGTCAGTAAGTTTAAATATATAAACATGATCTATGTGATCTATGGTATGAGGTTATACGTGTGTTCTAATAAAATAAGATGCATGGGAACTTTAGGGACAAAGTGCATTTAAGGGGGGTATATTGAAATACCCCAAACCTAAATATGGTAATTAAACATCATGTTATGATGTAATAAGGCTAAAACATGCCTTAGAAACATTGGTAGACAATTTAAACCAAAGAAAATACAGGAAAGCACCATAAAGTCAATTTAAGCAAATACTTGCTCTAGACTTGGTGTAACCTTGATTAGGACCCAAAGGTCATTCCTAGACCTTATTAACATGCTAATGAACATTCTAAATCAATTACCAAAGAAAATCAAGCTCAAAAAAAGTTAAAACACAAATTGTGCTTTAAGACTTCTTAAAGCACATTTTTGAAAAATTGTCTAAGAAATGAGTTTTAAGTGGCTAGTTGACCAAGATTATACCTTAATCAACATGTTTACTACTTAGTATCACAATAGGAAGCCTAAATCAATGAGAAATCAAAAATTTTACAAAATTGTGCCCTAATTATGAATAGTGCCCAAAATAAGTCAAATGACTTTCTTAATTGGTCAATGGTCAAACCACTCCCTAAAATAACAAGGGGGCACGGTTTTATATGGTGATCATCACCTTTAGCTGCCAACCTTAGTAGAAAAGAAGATGAAAGGGGGGAAAGAAACTATTCATCACTTTTGACAAAAGTAACAAATATCTCACTTTGCTTTCCTCCCTCCTCTCTCCTCTCTTCTTCTTCCTTCTCCCCAGAATTTTTCTTCATTCTCTTCTGTTCCAAAACGTTGAAGCTACAGCACCATGGCTTCTTCATCTTCTTTTGCTTGCTAAATCCAACACAAAAGTCCAAATCCAAAACAAACCACATATTTGTGCTAGTTGAGTCAAGGGCTTCAAAGTGCTCTTTTCAAAACTCCAAAAAATGAAGTTGGACTCCATTGAAGGAGCTCCATTTGAAGTGTAAAAATCATATTCAAGAGCTAGTTAACACTCTATTTGAGTTACGGTAAGAAAAGCATTCAAAATCATCTTTTCTTCCATTTTTCACATATGGCCGAAAATGCCTTCTTAATATGCCTTGCTTTATTCCTTGAATTAGCATCTATTCAATCTTCAAGAGCTTAATGGAAGCCATGCGTTGATTTCTTGCCAGAACTCATTCCAAGATTCCTAAGGTAATCATCCAATTTAGTGCTTTAAGAACTCTCTTAATATTTAAGAGTTCTTTCAATGAGTTTTATGGTGTTACCTAGCACTCATTATCTTAAATTGAACATTGATTAGAAGTTTAGCAAGGGAGGAGCCATATTGGCTGAAAATCAATCAAGAAACAAAGGGGAAAGAAGAAAGGAAAAGGCTTTGAAACATAAGATAAATTGCTTGCCTTAATGTAATTTAGTACCTTAAGAAAATGATGTTTATATAGATACCAAACGTAGCCTAGAGCTTGCGTTACATTATGGTTTATATAACCTAGGGAAAGGGGTATGAACAAGCTTAAGAACTTGTGAACTTGTGACTAAGGAGCCAATGGAAAATGAGTTAGTAAAATAAGCATAAGGTGGATTATAAGAGCATTTATAATTGCTGTGAGATTGAGTGTTGGTAAATGCGGGTTGAAAACTCTGAATGTGGGAAATTCGGTGTTTTGTTATGTCATTTAAGGGCCTAAGAGCCTGTCATTTAAGAGCCTTAGTGCTATGCAATTTAAGATTATTGCACCATATTGTGTTTGTTATGAATGGTTTAAATTGGGTGAGAAATATCATGAGAAAAGGATTTGATGTGTGTGTGTGTGTTGATTAGAGGAGAAAGACTATGCATATGGGCATGATATATACTAGAGAAGCTATGGCGAAATTTAAGTAGAAACCAGGTGTTTAAGGTGTTCTAGTGAATTTTTATGACCTAGGTTGTACTAGGAATCATTAAAGGAAATTTAGTGGAAATGAGTTAACAAAGGTGATCTTGAGGATTAGAATGACCTAGAGTTGTCTAGGAGGAATTAGAGGTTAGGTGGGTGTATTAAACATACCAAAATCATGATATGAGGAATATTAAGACTTGTGCAAAAATCTGGAGGAAATGATGTATAATGTCTTATGATGATTTAGGTATGAACTAGAGAGTATAACTTTGAGAATTTTGGGTAGCTTGTGTAAGGAGATAAAGATGCTAGTAGTGAATTAATAAGTGTATAGCTTGAATGGTAATGAGTGGACTTGGGTGGAGGTGAAAACTATAAGAGAATGTTTTAACTTGTCAAGGGAATGACTAGAAATGGATAAGAGTGTATAACCATGTGAATTGTGAGTAAATTAAGTAAAGTAGATGTAAATGTTTAAAAGGAATTTAGAATGGTCAAGTTGAAGGAGAAAGGATGAGTACAAGGCTAAGTAATTGTGTAGTTGGGTGAGGAACAATGTTAAGGTGTTAAGAGGATGGCTAGAAATGCATAAGTATGTACAAGTTTAGGAATGATGAGTAGTAAGTGTAAGGGAGAGGAAGTTATGCATGGAGATGCAATATGACCTTGAGAAATTTGAGAAGTTTGAGTTAAGGAGATGAGGATGATTGATAATGCTTGAGGAGTAGTCAAAATGGTTGAGAGGAAACACTTTGGTTAGTTGAGGTTTTAGGCAAATTTTACATGTTGGAAGAATAAGGAATTAAGTTTTAAGTGTTAGGAATTTAGTAAGAATTTGAGTAAGTGAAACACCCCTAATAACTGAAACACATTAAATCGAGAGTATGGGCGGTATGTTAATAAACCGGTCACATTAATATAACCAAGGTATAATTCATAACCTACATTATTAAGGGGACACACATATGCCCGGGAATGTGATAGCAAGTCACATCTTAATATAAACTTGGGTGCTCATCGTTTGGACATGGATCAGTACGATCGGGCAAAATAAATTATTCCAGGCGGGATATTTGTACACGACAAAAGTGCACATTATGCGAACTAAATAAATCGGGTACTCGTTGATAAATAACGATTGTACTAGATAATATATACTACGGAAACATAATGTATGAACTACGTTATTGGTTACGAACATGTACAAGTAACATTATAATATAAGGACTTGTAAGTTATATGCCATGCCCTAGATAATAAATTAAGTCCTTACAAACTACTTAACTCCATTGCAAAATAGCAGCGTAGTTATACCCCACCCATGCCTATACTGTCCGAATGATTCCAAGCTGATAACCCCACTAAACCACACTTAATTACTAGTGGTCACTTATCCACTCAGCCTACTACCACAGTCGATTTAGAATGCCGACACATTCTGTAGCCTTTCTGTTTTCCCCCATGCAATTACTTTCTCTATTTTCCAAACCCATGTCCCCTCCCCTTCTCGTGTGTATGAGTCCCGATCTACAAATGGTCCCAAGGATTTCTGAAGAAAAACCCACGCCATTCTCCTCTGGTGCTGGAGCAAGGTAAAAGGCTACCGGGTTGCTCTTCTCACTGCTCTCTTCTTTTTCATGTTCTTTGTTCTTGTTTTGCCCGAAAGTTTAGCCTATCCCTCTAATCTCCTTCAAATCTCACGCGAGAGAACCCTGCATGCAACGTCTGGAAGTACCTCTGTGATGTGTGTGAAGGTCCTCAAGGAAACCACCCCATCCCTGCTTGAGTTTCGGCGCAAGGTAATTACCTGCTCTGTGTCGATGCCTCTTTACTTCGGTTTTCTTTCCCTGTTCTGTCTTACACGAAAATTGTTCATAGCCCTCTAATCTTCTTCATCCTCCTTCGCATAACCCTACATGCAAGCTTGCTGGTATAGTCTCTGGAAACCGTCGAACGAGAATCTCCTCCAAGATCTCTCAAAGGCAAAAGTAAGTAACCGAAAACTCCTTTTAAAACGTCTTCCACCATCTCTGTTTTGGATGTGCGAATAACTGAGTTTTGACTTTCCTTTCTGCCCAACCTTCTACATGAATGAGTCCTTCTTGGGAGCCGCTCAAGGTTACACCAAAAATCCTCAGTAAACACATTCCAACTATCCTGAAAACCACTCCAAGGTGAGGCCATATACCACCATGTTTTCCTTGCCTTCTGTTTCGGGTTAAAGCCCCACTAAAACCATCGACTAATCTGGAAATGTTGCTTGTGTGTGGCCAGTTGCAAGCCAAAGTTCTGAATTAGAATCGCCAACCAAACTGGAAAGAAAAAATAATACCCAAGTGAGATCACTCCTTCACAAGGTAAAGTTCTACCGAAATGATAGTAAGTTAAATGCTATGGTCTGGTTTCAAAAACTCACCAGAATCTGATCACACTCAACTGGTTGTGTCTAGTGCCGGGAGTGAACCAAGCGGAGCCCAGGAATCACCCAAGAAAAACAGCCCCCAAAACCCCAAGGTTGTAACTCCAGCTAGTACCTAAAACTATATATTGTTATTGTGCAAAATTCTGCTCGAGGTTTTTTGGGTTAACCTGCTAATCATAGGTCAGAAAATGCTATGTGCTGTGTGGGTTAGGTACTGGCAAACTGGTGGATTAAACACCAAGACTTGAGAAGTTAAAACCATGCATAAACTCATGCATTGTGCGTGATTAATAATCGACTACAGCAATTAACTGAAAGCTGGTAAAACTCGGCTGAAAACCATCCTGTTAAAACTGATAAGGATGATCTGAAAAAGGGCAACCTGTTGTGAGGCTAATACTTTGGCAAAAATGGTAGTCTAAACACCTAGCTTCAAGTGTTAAACTGGGCTTGAGAGTTACCGAGAGCAAGAGTGGAGGTCTGTTAGTAATGAGCTGGGAATTCTTCAGATGAACCTGATTATATGTTAGGTTCATGAACCAGCAAAGGTAATGGTTGGAAGCTAATTACTGAGTTGTAAACCTGGTCCTGATTGTCGGGAAGTTTTGTTATTGTTCTGGGAAGTAGTTGATTGGGGTGGTTAAGGGAGAATAACATAAGCTGACTTAGGAAAACTGTGCCACACACGACTAGGAAAAAGGTCCGGTTAACTAACTGTTTTAAGGATGATTCTCAAGAGGGGAAATCCTATCAGATCAGGGTGGAGTATTACGTGTTTCAGTGTCTGAAATAGTTGTGCTTATGACCTATAAACGGACCTCATAAACAGAAACCAAAAGAGAACAAAAGCTACCCAGTGCTAAACTGATAGTTTTTTTTTCAGATTCCTCAACTTTGGTCCCTCTATACACTAAACTCCCAGAAGTGATGTAAGGACTGAGCTGGTTTAATTATAACCTTAAAACAATGATTAAACCCTTATCTAATTTGGTTGACATGTAAGGATGTTGAAGAAAAAAAGAGAGAGAGAGAAAAAGAGTTGTGTGCTGAAACTCAAAGTTCAGTTCTCTAACTGTTGTTTCAGGTATACTCCACTTCCAGAGGTGATATGGTAGTGGTGTTGGCTTGATTAATGTCTTAAAACTGTACTAAGACAATTACACACTATTGTTCGAAATATATAGGGAAATCTGATAGCAATAAGCTGGAAAGGACTAATGAAAGATCTGTTAGTGAGTTGTTTCAGTAACAGCAAAAGAACTGGGGTAGTTGGGTTGGAATCGGGCACTTCCTAGTGTTGAGTAGGAATGAAAATTGCTCTAGGATAATAACTAATGTTATCACAGTCCACAACCTGTAACCTCGGTATAACGTAGTTCCAGAAGTGTGCACAACTTGGTTTCGTGGCTAAAAGTAGTGATGAAACACTTAGGCAAATGGGTAAGCTGTATGGGGGAATTGGAAGACAAACCATGAACAAAGAAAAGAGTTAGAAAGGTCATAACAGTCTAGTTGCAGTTCTGTGATTTATACTTGCAGTACAATCGGCTACAGAGGGGATACCCGAACTATATTGGCTAAATAATAGACTCAAAGCCTGGTTAAAGTACTCTACTAAGTTAGCAACACTTGGGGAGCGTTTTAAACAGAAGAGAGAACTGGTTTAATGCACTGAAAGATAGAGGAGATCTATCGGTTATGTCTCCAGCTCAGCTCCTAAAATGTCCTTATGTTTTCTGTTTACTAACTTCACAGAGGTTTGCTCATGTGATTGTGGGTCTGTTTGAGGAAAACAAAACTCTACTAGGATATTTAGTCAAGTAACTTGATAATGAGAGAAAACTAGAAATCAAACCAGCTAGCAAAAAGAAAAGACAGCAGAAACATGCCAACTTGTGTTTCTATTTTTTTTTTCGGTTTTGTTCAGTTCTGTTCGAGGGAGTTTCAGAGACGTTGCCTATACTGTGTTGGGGTCGGTTCTTGAATTCAAAAGCCTTATAACATACCGAACTAATTGGGTAAATTCTTTGGGAGGAGAATAGAAGTCAGTTTAATTAATTAGAGAGGGATGGAGGAGGAAATACATATATTGACGTCCCAGTTTTCTGAAAACGATTGCTTCTGTATAATCGATTTTCAGAAGTTGTATAAGGGTGGACTTAGCTGGATGATGAGTCTAAAACATTGCTGCAGCGCCTAACTAAGTTTGTGCCTAGGATTGAAAGAGTTATAAAACTATTGAGGGCCTAGAAAGTGAGATTAGACGGACAAGTACACAAACTAGTATATAAAATCTACAATTGTGATCCTTGTATAATGTTTCAGAAGTGTGTTAGGAACTGTACTAGCATAACAACGAACCCAGAATAGGATTAATGGACTAGGAGGAATAATGTCATAAGTTTGTTAAATAAAGTAAGTAAGTGAAACCAGATTAAAGATTAAGTTGAGTGAGAGAAAACCTTACCTCATGAGTACCGAGAATCTGGTGTAGTAGTCGGGAAACCTAGACAGAATTTAAAACTCAATTGTAGGTGAGATCTGTCACACTTTAAAGGCTTGAAGCTACGCTAATCCTCAGCCAAAGTAGGACCTATCTAACTAGTGAAATGTATGCTAAGGTTTTAGGGGATAAAACTGTAATATAGTAAGGTTGTCATGTGTAGATTTAATATATGGAAGCCTAGCAATTAACGTGAGTAGTCTGGTACTAGGTTAAACTAGGTTAGCAAACAAACGGGAACAAAATCAGTATGCACTTAAGAAGAATGTAGGGAGTTGAAAAGGGGTTAGAACATTTTAGGGACGAATACTAAGTAGTAGAGAAATGGGTATGGAAGCTAGAACCAACTAAAGGGGGGGGGGGACTTTGGATTGTTTAACATGGTACTATTTGGCCTAAAGCAGTGAGTCTGAATCAAACTAATAAAGTAGGATTCACAATGCCAGTTATAATACCTAAAACTCTGTCAAACGTTATAGTTAGCTCTACGAATAACAACGCATTACCGAACAAACTAACTCGCTCATGTAACAATTATACGAGTGTATAACGCAAGTGGCGGGGAACCCTAGCGCGAGTATCTACGTCGGCTATTGTAAGGTATGGACATGTATGGTTCGTATGTTGCCGTGTTACACGGCTTGTTTGCTGTGTGCTTGTTTGTCAATGACCACAAGACTAATGCATGAAAAACGGATGTTTGTTTACCATGCTTACTTGTCTGTTGTGAGCTTGTGTAAAGCATGTGAATGGATTGATTATTTAACTTGCTTATTCGTGTGCTATATTCTTGTTATACTTTGCTCGCGCGCACACAGTAACTTAATCACTTCTCGGTTACGAAAGACTACGTGACGAAACTCAGTGAATGTCACAATAACCAAGGAAATTACAAAAAAATCAAGTAAACTCCTCTTAACTATAGAGGGATACTAATGACACCCACTATGGTGTCGAGCTATCAACGATAATGATAAGCCAATACCAGTTAAAAATAAATAAGGAGACGGACCCTTTGTATCCGGGGGCAGAGGCCCATGACATAAAAAATAAATAGGGATACGGACCCTTTGTATCCGGGGGCAGAGGCCCATAACATTAAAGATAAATAGGGAGAGCTATCCTGGGGTCTAGAGATGACCCCTCTTTCTCGACGCATGACGCCGGGACTGGAGGAGTAGCGAGCACATCCTGGGGTCTAGAGATGACCCCTCTTTCTCGACATACGACGCCAGGAATGGAGGATTGGCTATGGAGAAGACGTTCTCCAAATTGTGGGGATAAGAGAATTCATAAATAATCCTTAAAGAAACAAGGAATGATTAGCACCCACATAATAGAGTCTCGGGATTTAATCTATATCCCGTGACTCGGTGCCAGAGAATAAACGAAAACTTGTGTAATGAGACCAAGCAAATAAGAAACATTCACAAATGTGATCCTTTGAGAAACAAGGAATGATTAGCACCTACATAATTAAGTCTCGGGATCTAACCTATATCCCCTGACTCGGTGCCAGAGAATAAACGAAAACTTGTGTAATGAGAACAAGAAAATAATACGCAATCCCTTGAATGATCCCATAGTGAGGATCGACGGTATGATATACCTACGCACACGTCCTATTACTTGTTGGGTTGTTGTTGCTACGTTAGCAGCTTGTTGCGCTTGGTTGATTGATGCTAATGCTTTGCTACCTCTAAGTGTGTATGATGTCATGTTGTGTTGTGGTGTGTTTTACTGCTTTATTATAGCATGTAAATTGACTTAATAATATTCGACCAAGTAGTCGTGTGGCCCGGCAACATACGGGCTACACACGTTCATACTCAGCATAGTTTTGCTGAGTCCTTTATTTTTTACAGGTGATCATCTAGAGCGTGACGGAGTGTAGGTGAAGGACTATCATGGGGGTAGTCCATCTGGGCAAGGCTTACGAATCGTTCTGTCTAATTTATGTACGGTAACCTGTAGAACTAAACTCAGGATGTAATGTTTCAGTTAACCCAGTAGCTATGGTGTATATACTAGGCATTTGGGAACTGTATCTTATACAATATATGAGTTTTGGTTGAGGGATGTTTCCAGTCATGCAGACCGTAACTTGGTGTAGGTAGGATGGTTGTGTCAACCACGTGGGTGGTTGGCGTCTGTAGCACCCGAATAGAGTTAGAAACCGCTGCGTAGACATCTCATGTTACCGTTAGGCGCATCGTTTAATTGTTAGCCGTTATTCGAGGGGTGTTACAGTAAGTGATTAAGGAATTTGGAGGTGGTTTTAATAATGAGTTTAGTGGATGATTTAAGAGGGTATTAATGAGCCAAAATGACGTTGGAACATACTAGGACACTTGTGGAAAAAAATGGAGTAAAATAAGCACTTTGGGAAATGGTTCTGCAGTGGACCGACCCAGGGGACCGACCCTATCTAGGTCGGTCGAGCAAAACTGTCAAAACCGGATGTCTCTGCATCCGACCTACCCAGGGTGGGTAGGTCGACCTTATAACAAAAAAAGAAAAGAAAGAGTGGCATTAGTTGTCCACCATTAGGAGAGTAATGATGATTAGAAAGATATGTACATAAGAACCTAAGATATAAGGAGAAGTAAAATGACTTAAGTGATTAAGTTTAAACTACAATAACTTAGACGTTATTAATCGGGAATCGTTAGTGATTATATGAGCTAGGTTAATTAAAAGTAATTAACCACCCAATTGGATGAATGTTATAGGATTTGAGTATTTGGACTCCGGAGGAGAATAGGCAACCAAACAACCAACGGTGAACGGTATGGTTTTTTGTAGCCTTCTTGCTAACGAGGTGTCCCTCGGCTTGTGTGCTATTTGTTTGTGTTCCGACTAGACAAGATAAAGCATGCAACCGGTTTATTATACTGTTGTGTGTTGTATGAAACTAACACAACTTACTTAGAGAACTTACTAACAAAGTTTAGTAAAGAATTGTATGAGAATAAGGAACTTACTAATATCGGTATGGGGGTGAGGAATACGGGACTGACTCCACTCATGCATGTTGAGTTAGGAGGTCGGTATCCTTATCAGGTCCGTCCTCCATTTAGACTTGTCTTTGGACTCATCGCCTAGAGTCGACAAATAGAATCAGTCACCTTGGATTACGGTTCAAGGTGGGAGGCAAGATTAAGATGGTGCGGTGGGATCTCCTAAATCCCAAATGTAAGAAATAATGTTCATTTAGCCCAATGGAGTTGATATCTCATTGGCTAGGGTTACTTTTGACCCGACAAAGATAAACACTGAGTTAAGGAACAACTAATTCTAATTAAAGGAAGGTTGGTACACTGAGATAAGGGTGGATATGAGAATAAGAGAAATCTTGACTTAAGGAGTTAAAAACTAACTCACTTACTTAAGGAATGCCTATTAAGTCGTTCAATGTGATTGGTTATGAATTGTTTCATATGTTGTGTGGTGTTTATTGTACTTCTTATTAATGTTGTATTAATAATCAACCGCATGATTACGAAAAAGTAGTCGTCGTAGCCCCGTTAGCTTGGGGGATATAAGTTAATCATACCAGCAAAGGTGCTGAGCCCCTAGGGGCATCCATATTATTTTGCAAGTGAGAAGCAGCAAATGACCCGGCTTGAGAGTAAGATGGGGTAGACGTATTACGGGTTTTAGTATGACCTACGAGTTGTGCATGTACTCTCGTATGGTAATCTATGTTAGTAAGTTGTATAAGATGTAAGGAACTTGTAATTGTTTGTAATTGGTTAAGACTTGTAAGTATTAATGTTTGGTATATTCGGGTCCATCATACCGTAGCTAGATCTTGGAGAATTAGTATGCCTAGTTAGTCATGTGGGTGACTAACGGCGGTATCACCAATTATTGTAAGAATTCTGCTGCAATGTTAAAATAAGTAAGTGGAGGTTTATAAGACGATATGGCTTTATGAGTTGGGGTGTTACAGGAACTCTGAATGAAAGATTCACTCTATCCATCTGCTTCAATTAAGGGGGAACTTGGACAGGGTCGATTCCCCAAAAGTCATTTTACTCTTGTCTTGTTTTGCAGATTGACTCATTCGGGATTCACATTAAGAGTTTTGCTATCATCAGCAACAAGGGGGAAACTGTTGAAGTATGAAGATGTTGCTGAGATAGTTAACCAAATCAAACGAGTCAATCACACTTCTCAAAACAAGACAGAGTCGGTCAACCTTGAAAGATTGAGTTAGTCCATCCATGTGAGTTCATCCATCAGTTGAGAAATTTAAGGAGCAATGTTCACTAAACCACAACGGTCATCAACCATCAGCCTTGGATTGAAATTCATGCAAATGTGAGCAAAATCGGAAGCCTTGACTTTCTGATAATTTGAGAGAGTTCGTCAATCAGTTGCAATAATTAAGGAGCAACTACATCAACTACATTGACCATACAATGGTCATCAACATTCAATCTTAGACCAAAATTCTCTTGACATGGAAATAATCATAAAACTTGGCTTCAACTTCTGAAATTCAAGGAAAGAGTCATTAGTTCCTGAAATTTAGGAACTAACTCTCTCCAACGTTCAAATCCTAGCAACTATATAAGAGATTGTTCATTTCATTTCTTAATGAAGCATTTCTAGAAAGAATTATTTAGAGCATATGTTTAGAGAAAGCTTCACTCACATTAGAGAGAGAAAAGTACTATTTTCAGTTTGTGCACATCGATAGAGTCATTCTAGGTAGGTCATAGTCTCATCACACTTGTCATCGTCTGATTAGAAATTGTGTTGGATAGGTGAGTGAGAAACCACTGAGTAGATCCTTTTTACTCAGTGGGCATTGTAAGTTGTTTTGTTTTACCAGGAAATAAAATAACTTATATTGTGTATCTGCTTGAGTTGGACTAACTGCTTCCGCATCCTTAGTACGATTCCATCCTTAGTACGATTGGGTCAAACCACTTCACAGACTCACACCTTGAAGTATTTTGAGTCAGCTGTCCAATCCTACATAATGATTCATTAAAATGGTGGTTTGATTCACCAACCAACTATAATAATTAACTATAAAAATGAAAATAAATTATTACAAAAATGATAAATTGTTTTGCTAAAGTACATATGTGCAATTCACTACTATGTTAGAGATGATAAATATTAGATGACTCAATACATACAGAATTACACCAACTAATTGAATAACTACAAGACAACATATTTCAATTTATAGATTACCATTATTATATAACATTATACATTCAGTGTCTTACAGTGTATTTTGCTCATCAAGTGGTGAATCAGATGTTACTTTAGCATATGAGTTTCAAAACTAACAGTTAAAGTATTATGTTTATTATTTTATTGTTGTATCATATATTTTATTTTCATACAGTGAATCAAATGTCAACAATAATAAATTATTTTCAAGCTAATCTTATTTTTTATAAAAAAACTTAAATTTAAACGGGGAAATGGGAAACCACTAAAATCTTTACTAATTCATGAAATACCACATTTTTAAAAAATTGAGATACTATAAAAAAAACTTTCAAAATTCATGGGATACCATAAATATGTTACGAATGTTAATTCGTCCTTTAACAGAGGCTGTGAAAAGATGACTTTGCCCCTAGTTCAACCTTTGCTTATAGTTTCCAGTTCACAGGCTATCATACTTAAATTTTATAGTTTACGGGATACCACAATGAAAATTTAAAATTCACAGGATACCACACGTAACGCTTAGAATGTTACCACAGCTATATACCACCGATTAAGTTTTCTCTTCCTTCTTACAACGGCTACTTCTTTCATTTATGGCTCTGTTTAAGTCATTCAAGTGATTGTATCCCAGGAACCTGAGAACTTGCATGGGGGCATCTACGAAGGAAAAAAGGGCTGGGACTAATGTTGATTCCTGATATCAATCACAACCTCTACTGCTCCTGTAACACCCTAATTACTGACAACACACTTAATGACATATCGCAGCGGAATTCATAACTCACAACATCACTTAACTCTTTGGTGTTACACGCCGTTAACCACCCACGTGGCTAACAAGGCTAACATTTATACATTGTATCGGTCTGATGGACTAGATTTCCGAGCACCTACACATTACCTTTCCTTTCCATTAACAACAACTGATAAACGAACATACATTACAACTGTACCGAGTATTTACAAACTAATGCCGATAACAATTTCGGTCTTACTACACCTACAATACATCCTCAAATTGAATGTCTACCCATGTACAACAACTACCCGTCCTACTCTCGAACGGCTTCCAGCTCCTTCGTACCTGTAGAGTAATGGGGGCCCCCAAAGGGGGTCAGCACCTTTGCTGGTATGGTAATCCCGCAGCCCGCATGCTACTGGGCCACGCACAACTATTTATCGTCTTAGCATGCGGTTGATTATATTTAAATCATGCATGAACATTATAAACAGACAACATATAACATTCCCAAATATTGGGCTCAATAGCAGACATTGCATTTATGCTTAACAGATCACTCGCTGAGTACTTCAACCCTAGAGTATTTCTCCTCTAATGGAGCTATTTCCTTAATAGACGACACTTACCCGCTATCGGGTTATCCTTAACGTCTCTTGTTATAACTGGGATTCATATCCATGATCCACACCATTCACTTTTAAACTACATATAACCTCACATCGTAGTTAACATTGCAGTACATCAACAACACATAACATAACGGGTACGGATCTCTTTAGGAACCGTCCCAAACATAGTTAGTTCACTGGGAGAGCCTAGAGAATGCTGTCAAACTCACGCTAAGCTCGTTTACATAACTCGTTACCGTCCTGTTAAACGAACGGATAACTTAACATAAAGATGGATCGGATTTAGTGATCCGAACACATCATACATAATCCCCAACAGACGTGAGTCAAGAGCCTTGGTTAAGCTCAGGGGTGATTGAAGACCAATGAAGGAAAACAACCAACAGAATGAAAGTTGAAGAAACTGTATACAACAACTCCCAAACACCGCGCGACCGGAACGACCGGATTCCTCACTCCCCCCATAATATATATATATATATTCACAGTTAAAGATTCCGCTGTGGAACCTATCACATCAACCACTATGTAGTAATACAACTGAGTTAAACACATAAAAGAGGTTCATACATTTACAGCAAACATCACACACAACTTCAAACAACTAACTCACACATAGCCGTGGTTAGAACGTTCCCATGGTTCGGGTCGTTGAATCCGAATACCGATCTCTTATGTGATCCTAAACACAGCTAACTAGGGTTTAACACTTCGAGGTTAAACGGTATCGGAACTAAGTACGCCACATATACGAATTACTATAAACTCATTACATGTATTATCTTACAAGGTGGCAAACATACAGAAAACACATTGGCATACAAGCCGGTGTAATCCGGTAGGGCACAGGTTGCAAGAAAACCATACCTGTCACCAAGGTCCACTCTATTGCGTTCTCTTAGGTTCCTTGAATAATCTTTGAACAACTGGTAACATTACATTTGTTTCCATTAAATCGGGGCAATACAATTGTTAAACGACTAGTGCGCCCATAGTTAACCCCGTTATCCCGTTATACTTAATTTTACTCTTGTGATCTTAAGTTCACAACTCTCACTTCAAACCTAACACTTGTTTACACATTTTAAGGCCTTTACATGTCACCAAACAAGGCCTAAACATCATCCAAAACCATTACCATCCAATCCCCCCCATCATTAGAAGGCTGAAGCACACTCATAGAGCAAAATGGAGTTCAAAAGATTTTCGGTCATTTTCAAATCAAAATATACATAAACATATGCCAAAACATGTCAAAACAGATAGTACTCGAAAAGAGGAATCCAACGCCGCAAACGGCACTCAAAACGGAGTTCAAACGAAAAAGTTATGCAAAAACAAAGGTTGGTCCGAACATGCGTCCGACCTTGCATGTTCGGACATAAGTCGAGAGTTCTGAAAATTTTCCGTCGTATGATGTCCGAACTTCAATGTTCGGACACATGTTAGGACATACCGAAAACTGCAAAATCCATTACGGAAAACAACTAGAACCAAGCCACAAATCCCCCACAAAACATACATAACTTATGGTAGCAAAATAGCCCATCGAAAACACATTTCCACGGGGTTTTAACGCATCATACACCCATTAAAATCAACCAAAAACATCACCAAATCAAAGAGTCAAAAACACTCATTTTCTACCAAAATTTCGCCATAACCTCCCCATAAACTCTACACATTCATCCTCATCAATTTCCATCATTTTCATCCCTCATCTAGCCACACCCTTTCAAGGGTCCTAACAGCACTTAACACAATCCTCAAATTCATCAACAACAATACAACCACCATAATCTCAATGAACCACAATATCAATCTCAAACTTAAAACATTTGGCTCTTAAGGCCCTCAACTCAACATTAATTCACAAACCTCTCCAAACTAATTAAACACATTCCAACATACATTTCAATCCACTATTTTGGGTTTATTAATTTGTTTACCCATCCCAAACACTAAAACAATTTAGAACAAGGTTTAAGGTGGATTCCTTACCTTAATTTCACAAGTTTCCTTAATTCTCCTCTTGCTCCATATCTTCTCCAAAATCGGTTAAGAGGGCATGGAGTTTCCAAACTCCATCCCAACATTCAAGAACACAAAACACACTCAATTAATTATCTAAACCCTTGGAATATTTCAATTCAATCAAAGGGCTAGAACACAAGGTTAGGGTTTACCTTTGTGAAGCTTTCAAGAGGGATTTTCACCCTTGAATCAAGAGGGGAACTTCTCCACCATTGAAGAATCAATTTGGAGCTCAAGAACAAGGAGAAAAATAAGGTATCAAAAATGGTGAAAAATCGATTACACCAAGAGATGAAGGAAAATGACTTTTTCTTGGGAATTTTTACCTTAGAAGGAAGAGGAGACTCCAAGCTTCTCATTGGTGCCATTTTCTCCTCAAATGGTGAAAACCCATGGAGGTCAACTTCATCCTTTTGGAATTTCGAAAAGAGAGGATGATAGAGGAAGATGAGAGGAAGAAGAATATGTGATTTATTTTTGATTTGGAGCTCAAATGGAGCTTGGGGATGAAGAAGAAGTGGAGAAGCCATTGTTGGCTAGGTTGGAGAATTCCATCGGCAGAGAGGGAGGAAGGGACCGGCTGAGAGAGAAAAGAGAGGAAAGAGAAGAAGAGAGAGAGGGGAAAAAGGAAAATAAGGAAGGAGAGAGAGTTGGGTGGGGTATTTGTGCCCCTTTATTATTTTGTCTCTCTTGACTTAATTAATTAGTTAACTAGTCTTGTGTGAGTGAGCTGTTCACATAAATAAAACCGGCCCACTAATGTATACATGCTGGAGCGGTTTTCGTTTTTAACAGAAAACGCTCGCTTATTCACCCGGTTTAGCACTATTCACTAACCGGGACCGTTTTCCGGAATTTTCTCATTTCCTTTAATTTTAATGGTTATATACTCCCATTAATGTTTAATTACTGTTATAAAATCAACTATTATTTTTACGGGGTCATTTAACTGTTTAAAGTCACGTTTTCGGGTTTTCTCGAAAAACACACCTTAGACTCCGTTAGCGTTTTAACGCATGTTTGGATCCGTTTCCTTCCGGAATTTCTCCCACATATTCTTAGTGTGTAATTAGGTATAAAAATATATTTTTAACCCTAGTGAAGGTTATGTACCTCCTTAAATAATTAAATACGTATTTTCACATTTTGTGACTTTTACGCATTCCTTTTTCTTTTTGGTTTTCATTTCTTCACCAATGATCTTAAGGACTTAATTGGCCTTAGAAAATTATAATTATACATTTAATTAACACATTAAGGTTTGGGGTATTTCAATCTACCCCCCTTAAAAGAACTTCGTCCTCGAAGTTCACACTTCCCACACATCATTAGTTAGAATACGGGGATTACTTGCACATAAAACTTCCATAACAACATACTTTACATCACAACCTCGGACTTAACGGTCCGGGTAACACATCCACATCCATACACATATAACGTACTTATATAGTAATCTCGGACTTGATGGTCCGGCTACCTTAACAACATTTGCACATACATAACAACCCTTAGACTCTTGGGTCTGGGTAACATAACAACATTTAGACTCGTAGGTCTTGATAATATAACATCCTTTAGACACATAGGTCTTGATAACATAACATCCTTTAGACGCATAGGTCTTGATAACATAACACTTCCGAAACTTAGCCACATTAGGACTCAAGGTCAAAATAATAGTTTTTACACATTCCACACAACATGTCTTAACATGTATAGCAATTAAAAATGCCCTTTTATAAACACTGGGATCCCCGCAGAACCCGGTCGCGATGGACACCTTCTGTCCCCGTTCCTTTGGGAGATCAAAAACAATCACTTAAATTTAAAATTTCCTTTGTGAGGTTAAGTAAAAGAACTTAATTATATAAGGTATCTATCGACGTTTTTATAAATACCGATTCAAAACCCTTTTTGAAAACACATACAACTCCAAGTCCAATTTATGCTCTTTGCATCTTTCCTTAGCGTGGTTATTTGTGACCACTTGTAGGGAGCTTCAAGAATCATCCAACCCTGATGTGATCAGCATCAGTGTTGAACTGTCCTTCCACTCCAATTTGTGTTCGGTTTCCCTTGATCGCATGCAAATCAAGTTCCACCTCCCACTTCAATTTCAAACAGCATCTAATTCAAACATGTACCATTTTCTATCTTTAATCCTTCTAGTCATAATCATACATCTCCAAGGGATAGAACTCTGTCTATCAATCATCACCCAAATTCAACTTAATCCGAGTTATCTAGGGAATTTATTTCTTACTAGGTTCTATATCGGCTTCATACCCCATCATAAATCACAACACGTATATACATATATCCATATATTTTTTTTTTCAAAATATAATACACAATATTACGTTTGGTAACATATGAACATATACTGTCGGGGTTTTAATTCCCCGGGAGTTTTCTACCCCCTTACACTTATACTTTCACCTACATCCGTTAACACAATAAACATACTTATCACAATGGTATTCGCATCTTCAGTGCGCAATTACCATAATTAAACCATGAATGAATGCGTATGTTTATGTAACACACACACCAATCATCAAAACAAATCATTTTGTGCTATGCATAACATAATTCACGTACACTTGTACGATAATAGACACTAAGTGGTTCTGCGCTCTACCCCCCTTAAAAGGGATTACGCCCACGTAATCAATCACTTAATCACTGGTTTATAACGGTCTACCGTCGTGAAGTGTTTTATCTCCACGCGGTTTATTACACCATGTGTTCTGGTTTGAGGATCTTAGCCATATTGGCGGTTTAGTCCATAACCAAGAATTCTCACTAGAGTTTATTTTAACTCTTAACTGGTTTCGATTCTGGCCTGTGAGGCTTTTTGGCATCATTAGTTTGCCATTCACTCATGTTCACTACACACATTTAACACTTGAGTTGCTGGCTCGCTACTTTCCGCTGCGCAACTCTAATAACTTTAGAGCTTAATTTGCCCCTTACATTATCCTTACTGTATTGTACATTCCCGATTATCACCTTTATCTTGGTAATAACGGTTTCTCAACCGACGCGTGGTATCACTTACCATGAGCGAATTCGGTGAGTTACAAACTTCCTATTCATTTCCATGATAATTTACTGTATTTCACAATGACTTACTTGATTTCTTCCGACTTACTGTCGGTTACGGTTGAGCTACTACCTGTTATGTAGTACTCTGTCGGTTATTCCCAACACTTGAGGTATATTCCATACCGATATTTAATAATCGTGTTACTGTGGTCGCTTATGCCAACTGAGTACCCTTGATTGGTACGACCGTGCTTGTCTTATGCATCGGTTTTATCACACCATAAGTCTTATTCTTCTATCACCTTTAACATTTCCCAACTTCCTAGCTATCTCACTCGATCATTACCGCGCAAGCGCAATACCAAAACACTCAGTCATACAGAGTGCAGAGGCGTAAACTCTTGACAGTAAATCTCTTATGCGATAGCAATAGGAATTCACACTGTTTTCTTTATCACGTAGTATCAACTACTGGCTTATTGCCCAGTCTGTTTATCATCACTTACTTGCATGTCCATTGAGTTCCACTCATACTGGTCTTATTTGCCACACAGTTGTTTATCAATACTTACACAACGGTCGGTTACTGCGCACCGTGCTCTTACTCATTGTACAACATTAACTTACACTGCATCCGCTATTATATTAGCTTCTGCCACTACATTGTGTTTTGCCATCTATTCGGCTGGTTGCTAAATACGCTATTATTCGAGTCTTTGTGCTCCTTGAGCGTTGTTCATTACACATTTAGCATCCCACACCTATGGTGGTTGCTATTTGACCTATTGCCTTTGTGGTCTCCACCACTGGTATAAACGCTTCTATGCGTATAATGCTCATTCAATTACTCTTAGGTAACAACCTCATAGTCCGTTCCTAACATATCTCTCAAACTTGGTTCACATAACTACCGCTGTTGCGGTCTCACATATCACGAGGTATCCCCACTCTTGAAGCAGTGGTTCGTTATCCGCTTACTTACTTATATAACATAAATCTCTGTGGTCAATAACATTTTCTTAACACATTCCACTTGTGGCTTATAAGCCTTATTGTCTCGAGCTCTACTCATTGTAGGCTGTTCACACACATTTACTTCTCCGTACATATTACACGGTTTATAGATTGTATTGGGCTCCATGACAAGGTCGTTGTTCCTTTCATGGGATGCTCCTTCAAGGATGTCAGACTTCCTCCTGACGACTTATGCTTAAACTGGGTGTTGGTTTCAACCCTTGCGTTTTTATCACGTTCTCTCGTTCAACCATTGTTGATCCAAACACCCTTTTTAAGGATAGTTCATGGGTGTTACTAGGTTATGCCATTACATCTGGCTTGCACTTATTGGTATGTTTAACGTATCACTTCACCCTGCCTTCTTTGCTGGGTTAATATTCTCCTGTGGGATTGATATCCCTTGACAGTTTAAATGATCATTCCGGGAGTCTCATCCCGATCATTGCACATCGACATGTTCATAGTAGGCATCTGCCTCGCTATATTTAGGCTGGGTACTTGTTCCAGCTATATGTTTATCCTTCAGGTTTCCTAAGACCTGTGCGATGTCTTTACTTACTAGCCAGTGCACTTCGCACTTGTTCACCTTTAATCATTTCCTTAAAATAAACTTACTAATTCCCTTAGTCTTCCTTAACTTGACTGGGTTCCTTTACTTCAACCATTTGATGTAATCCCTTACTCTTGTCTGACTTTTACTTCGGACCGTAGTATGGGGTCGACTACTTCCCGTGTTCCAGACTCCACTCGTATACATACATGGGGTATCCTACTGATACATTGCTACTTACCCGACTACCCCAAAAGAAGGTTTGTCAGGCCCACATGCTCCTATCGGAGTGCGGTCGTCCCACATTACTGTTGGTACACTCGTAGTGTCCGTCACACGCCTAGGTGAAGTATTCTGTTGTCAACTCCTCTTATATTATCCTGTGATAATATGCATTCCATGCTTCCCGAACTTAATCCAGGGAAGTGTATCCACTGTTGTATTATTATGAACTCAATCCTTCCCTCGGGTTGTTACCTTTGGGTTTACCGGTTTCCATCCGGTTATTTAAAAGTAACTGGGTATAATTTACCTACCGTATGGCACTGAGGCCCGTGTTGGTCTTCTGGTTTGGTTTTAAGAAAAGAAGAATTGAAATAAAATGGGTTTAAAGAAAATTTGGTTTTGAAAACGGTTTTGAAAATGAATTTAAGTTGAAAGAAAAATTTCTCCTGGTTTCACATCGTTTCTTGCCTTCCAAGTCTAACTTCTTGCTGACTGGTGTATTTCCAAGTACAGAGGTCAGGCTATTAAGCCCTTCCACAGCTATGATGATCTCGCTTAACTCCATGGTACTTTACTAAGTACCGGTAGTTGTTAAAAAATCTCCCGCACAACTTTGTTTCAGCAGCACTTGCCATGGCAAGTGCGCCATGTTGACTGGTTATCGGTTCAATGCACATTGATTGCGGTACTGCTTTCGCCCGCTCTAACATCAGTGGCCTTGCTGGCCCTTACTTGATCTTACAGTCTTAACAATAATCTTCCGGGTACTTCTCACTGTCATCGCACGACATCCATTAACTAGGGTGTTTCCCATTCTGGGAGACCCCCTTCTTTTACTTAGTATTGTATCCTCCTCGTACTACATCGTAGTT
This sequence comes from Limonium bicolor, assembly GCA_023374045.1. Lineage (NCBI taxonomy): Eukaryota > Viridiplantae > Streptophyta > Magnoliopsida > Caryophyllales > Plumbaginaceae > Limonium > Limonium bicolor. Next base: position 24,049 of record JAIOTZ010000843.1, read on the forward strand.
CTTTGCTCGGTTGGTGTACCGTTGGTGTATTAGTTAACATTTGTAGTCCCGTAGACACTCGTTTCGGGTACCACTACTTCACTTCTCTACTGTTGCACGCTTGGTGCGTTGCAAGCTGGCTGCCCTCGACTGCTCCGCATGTCGACCCAGGGTGCCAGAAATTCCATTCTCTTATGCATAAAATTCTTCACTTTTCACTAACAAGAGCGGTAAATATTGTTCAAATGGAACCGTCTTCGGGGTTCACGCCCTTCGGAATCTGCCGAGGGACAGGTTCTCCGTACTTATAAGGATACTTAATAACAGCCAGATCGGGTATTCCCGGGTAAGAGAGGACTTTCATCTCTCTGGCGTTCTTTCCGAGTTATAAAATAGGGTTTGTGGAGGGCGGGATGGATATCGTAGGTATCCAGTACACACTGGTGTTCCCTAACTAGCGTACTTCTCACGCTATTACTCAACCCTTAACCCAAAGTACTAACTCTTAACTCGGTACTTCCTAAGCTCGGTAACTCAGTCATCAGAGCGATACTTCGCTCTGATACCACTTTTTGTAACACCCCAATTACTGACAACACACTTAATGACATATCGCAGCGGAATTCATAACTCACAACGTCACTTAACTCTTTGGTGTTACACGCCGTTAACCACCCATGTGGCTAACAAGGCTAACATTTATACATTGTATCGGTCTGATGGACTAGATTTCCGAGCATCTACACATTACCTTTCCTTCCCATTAACAACAACTGATAAACAAACATACATTACAACTGTACCGAGTATTTACAAACTAATGCCGATAACAATTTCGGTCTTACTACACCTACAATACATCCTCAAATTGAATGTCTACCCATGTACAACAACTACCCGTCCTACTCTCGAACGGCTTCCAGCTCCTTCGTACCTGTAGAGTAATGGGGCCCCCAAAGGGGGTCAGCACCTTTGCTGGTATGGTAATCCCGCAGCCCGCATGCTACCGGGCCACGCACAACTATTTGTCGTCTTAGCATGCGGTTGATTATATTTAAATCATGCATGAACATTATAACCACACAACATATAACATTCCCAAATATTGGGCTCAATAGCAGACATTGCATTTATGCTTAACAGATCACTCGCTGAGTACTTCAACCCTAGAGTATTTCTCCTCTAATGGAGCTATTTCCTTAATAGACGACACTTACCCGCTATCGGGTTATCCTTAACGTCTCTTGTTATAACTGGGATTCATATCCATGATCCACACCATTCACTTTTAAACTACATATAACATCACATCGTAGTTAACATTGCAGTACATCAACAACACATAACATAACGGGTACGGATCTCTTTAGGAACCGTCCCAAACATAGTTAGTTCACTGGGAGAGCCTAGAGAATGCTGTCAAACTCACGCTAAGCTCGTTTACATAACTCGTTACCGTCCTGTTAAACGAACGGATAACTTAACATAAAGATGGATCGGATTTAGTGATCCGAACACATCATACATAATCCCCAACAGACGTGAGTCAAGAGCCTTGGTTAAGCTCAGGGGTGATTGAAGACCAATGAAGGAAAACAACCAACAGAATGAAAGTTGAAGAAACTGTATACAACAAATCCCAAACACCGCGCGACCGGAACTGAAACACCCCTAAATAGTTAAGTACAAAATATGGACATAAAATAACGTACACACAATTAAAGCTAGTATATATATATATGTACGAGTACGAAAATACACGTATGTAACGTTACGATATTGTAACGTTGTAATAAAAATGATAGCGTCACATAACTTGGTAACAAATAAATAAATAAATATAACGCCATATATTATATGGTCTTACATACATGAATAAACATGTATAATCCATACACAAAAAAAAAGAGAAAAAGGAGCAAAGCGCTCCCACTGAGGTTCGAACCCGAGACCTCTCGTACTTTCCCGAACGTCTTAACCGGTTGAGCTACGCTCAAATTCGGTAATATGCACTGACGAATTAGAACTAATAGTATCAAGGTCACAAGAATGAAACAGAAAGAACAGGCACGTTTCTTCCTCTCTGGTTCCGGTAATCACCTCTAAATCAGGGAAAAGAAACACCCACCACAGATCATCCAGTCCTCTTGGCTCTATCTGAAAACGAAAATAAAAAAAAAGCTTCAACAGCAACAGCATGCTGCTATCGGTGGCTGTGCATGGGGAACCCGACAGAGAGGAATGGCACACAACTCACATAGCATCTCCGTGGTAAACTGTGACTAACCACACTGACTAACAAATTCCAAGCGTGGATCCCTCCCCGGGCTCACACTCAGACCCAGACCTTACACTCAGTTCAAAAAAAAATATATACTGAACTTATATTAGCTCCATGCCTTGCAGGACCGCAAGTTCTGCAAGCCCCACAAAGTTGAGACATTAATCACTCAGCCCTGTCGTCCACCATTGTTAGGTTACTAAAATACTCCTCAATCCCTTGAATAACTAAACTACTCTAGCCCATCACCTCCTGCCACCTACTGCACAGCTTGTGCAAATTCAGAGAACAGAAACTGTCTGCCCCTCCAATTCCTGCGTGTTCTCCAAAATTCTCAGACTGTTCCTGGTTGAGTTTACTCAACTAATACCCCACTAACTCCTGTCATTTTCTTCCATTACCTCACGCCTTGTACAAGTCCAGTGGAAGGCTTCTGGCTTCTCGTTAATGCAAGAGAATCTGGAAACAACGCCATTCCATATAACCAGATCGACTAGCACAATCTTTGGAGATCCAGGAGTAGAATTCTCTCCAAAAACTTCCGCAGCTTTCCCACAACTGATTGTATTGCACAGGTCCTAGCGCAACAACCTGTTCAAGTTGCATTAGAAAAGAACTGTCCAAGGTAACTCCCGGCTGCACTGACATTGCTCTTCAATTTCTCCTTGTTTTCCTGGTTAAAAATGCACCTACATTGTCCATCAACCTCCCACCTTGGCATCTGAGACTCAACCCTTTCTTTTTCCTTTTCTCGTGCATGTCTTGAAGTGGTAGTCGAACTCTGGAAATCTGAAGCAAATCGTTTCAGAAAAGGAAAGAAACTAGCCAGGTAAAACTGAAAACAATTCCTCCTCTCTCTGGTTTATTCTGGTGTTCGAGACACTGCAGATTCACTCACCCCACCCCCTTGTGTTTTCCCTCCATGAGTAACTTCACCATGCAGCCACCTGAGTCTTATTCGAAGGTCCTCTTGGATTAAGACTTCAACTCCTAACTAAAATCCAACCTGGAGTTGTTGTCGAGTGATCAAGGCTGCTGAGTCTCACATTGTGCCAAGCCGCACCAGGGGAAAATAACTAAAGTAAAGAGGTGAGCCATCTGTAAACTGATTACATGATCAGAAGTTAACAACAAAAAAAAACAGAAGGGAGTAAAAGGAAAGATAACAGAATAGAATGTTTCAGTTTCATGATCCTGCGGAAAATATGTTTCTGTATAACTCGGTATAGAATGGATTGAAGGGGTTATATTGAGTTGCTAATAAAACTAAAACACCTCTAATATACCTCGGTAAGCTATGAAATGTATTGGGTAAATTAGTAACCAGATTAAAGGGCAGAAAGGAAAACAGAAGGAAAGACAACGCATCAGTCTGGTTTGGTTCTTGATTGTCTGTTGTACCTGGTTCTGTGTAATTAATTTCAGATGCTAGGTGGGTATTCAAATTAAAAAAAAAAATTCAAGACAGATCTGTGAATATACAGACAACAGTAAAGAGGAGTTATCAGATTTTGAGTTTTACTTTTCCAGTCTTACAGGCTCGGTGTAGAGAAGTTAGAGGTGCAGACCTTATTATGTTGGGGTTGTTTGAGATTAAGATTGTGTAAAGATACTTAACTAAATGGCTAGGTACTCTAAGGAAAACTAAAAAAAAAAATAGGAAGAGAGCAGCAGTTGCATCGGTGATGTTTTTATTTGCAGACCTGCACTATTTTTTTTCCGGTTCTGCATAGCTGTGCACAGAGGAATTAGAAGGAGCTTTAATGGGCTGCTAATGATCCTATAATATTACCAGCAAACTTAAGTCAAGCTATTTGTATTTAAGAAGAGGTTAAGAGACCGATTAACAAACTAAACAGGAGGATTAAAGAGGAGATACTGAGAGTAATTCTTTTCAGTTTCTTGTAGTATAACAGTTTTGGTATAATGGGTTTCAGGTATGATCTCTGTGTTGTTTCAACATTAGTCATCCTGCTATAAATCTGCTTCGAAGTTAAAACCCTTGTAAAGACAACCAACTAACTGAGTAGGAAAGCTGGGGCAAAACTAGAAATCAAACTCAGGAAATAAACTGAAGAAAAAAAACGAATGCATCAATGTTACAGATTCGGGTGTCAGTGTAAAGAGTTTCAGAAAGTTGGGCTGGGTTTTAAAACTTGGATAGAATACCTGGCTAGGTAAGTAATTAGGATGGGAGAAGTTAGAAATCAACCTCGTGATCAAACAGAAAGGAAACAAGAGACAAGGAATGCATCAGTCCCATACTTTCAGTCTTCTGTTCCAGTTGTTTTTTTTTTTAAGTTCTGTGTGAAAGATCTCCAGAAGCGTAGCCAGGTTGTTTTGAGGATTTGTTTTGGGTCTGTTCTAGATTGGACTAGATGATATACTTAGTTCAGTGGGAAAATGGTTGGAGGGAAAGAAAGAGAAAAAAAAATAACAGTTAACCTATTGAAACTGAAATAAGTAACGGAAGAAAATGCAGGGTTGATTATCAGTTCTGAACCTTTTGGGTTCTGTATCAGTTTCAGTTGTTTTAGTTCTGGGTATGGATTTGTTTTCAGAAACGTATCCATGTAGTCCTGACCTATTATAGGTTTAAAAAAATCTCGACTAAACATTAACTAAGTGGTAAAACAATCTTGGGAGATAAGAAGTCAGATTAGTAAAAAGAGAAAAAAAATAGGAGATAGCCCATCAGAGTGTATCAGTTTTACCAGCTTCGGTTACAGTTTCACTAAGTTCTATATAGATGAGTTCCAGTAGAGTTACCAGAACTCTTTAAGGCTTATTCTGAATTTAACATCATGGTAAAACACTCAACTAAGTGGGTATAACCCTTGAAGGATTAGTAGTCAGTTAAGGAAATTGAAAGTTAGGATAAGTAACAGAAGAGGAAGATAGAAATAGCCATATCAGGATTCTGTTTCAGTGTTCTAGTTTCTGTATAAATGAGTCCAGTAGAGTTGCCAATGTGTTTTAGGTTGTTTCAGGCAAATAAGGACCCAGCTAAAGCACTTAACTAGGAGGGTATATACATTTTGGAGATTTGAAACCAGTTTAGGTGGGTTAAACTGAAGCTAAATGAGGTAAGAAACAGGATGGTGGGTGGCTGTTCCTGCACTTCGGTTCTGTAAAAACAAATAACAGGTGGGATATGAGTGTGGTATGGTTCTGGAAATAAACTTTAAACCTTACTAATTCATCTAATTCAATTCTGTTTAAAACACCTTGGAGTGAATAGACAGTCAGGTTGGTGAACAACAAAAAATTATATAAGGAGGATAAATCAGTTTCATGTATTAGTTTTCAGTTGCTGTAACCTTTCAATTGCTGTATAACTAAACTTCAATGGCAGTACCCGAGCTGTGTTGGGATTTGGTTGGAGTTTCAAATCTAGACAGAGAACTTAAATAAGCAAGGAAGTCTTGTGGAACGGAATTGAAGACAGTCTAACAAACAAAAAGGGAGGAATGAAGAGGGAATATACAGATTCTTAGCTTTCAGATTCTCAACACTTGACTGTTTGCGTACCTGGTATACAGAAGGTGTAACTGGGTTGAACCAGTTTAATAAAGAACTCAAATCACAGCTGATACATGTAGTAAGGTTGGTAAAACATTTTGGGAGGGGTAAGAGACAGATTGAGAATCTAAATCAATGACTAAAGAAGAGTACAAAGATTGAGTGTTTCGGTTTTCTGCAATGCTTACCGGTTCTGTACAAGAGATTTTCGGAGGGGTTGTCCATGCTGTTTTTGGGATGGTATGGTGTTTAAAACCTAGAGCTGATCAACACTGACCCGGCCCGGCGGCCCAACCCTGCCCGGCCCGGAAATAAAGCCCGAAAAGCCCGTACAGAAAAAATTTCGGGCGGGTTTGGACAACAAATCAGGCCCGAATGAAAAATCGGGCTGGGCTTCGGCAATATTTTAGGCCCGCAACTAAGCCCAGCCCGACCCGGTTTATTATAATTGTATAATTTATAAATATAATAATACTCCCCTTGTTTTCAATATATGATTTGTTGGATTCTTTCACTAGTTTCAAAATAGAAGATGTTTTAGCCTTTTTTGTGATCTGCTTTCCAATTCTACCCTCCCATCTTTTATTTTACAACTCTAATTTTCAAATTATTTTAATTCTCAATGCAAAAATAAGGGTAAAATAGTCTAAATTTTTTCTCTTTAATTCTTATGCTAGAGTTAGAAAATAAAGTACTGAAAATGGGAGGAAGTATATTTAAATTAATTTTATATAATACCTTGTATTATTTATTTAAATTATATAATATCTATTAATATTATATACAACATATATTTATATTATATTTAATATATATTAATATTATATAGTCTATATATTTTTTCAAAAAACTAGCAATATTATAAAAAAAATTATAAAACCGGCCGGGCGGGCCGGGCAATGGCAAAGATTAAAATAAGTCCGGGCCTAGCCCGGCCCGGCCCGAAAAATTTAAAAACGGGCTTGGACAAAAATATAGGCCCGTTCGGTCTAAAATTCAATGTCGGCCCGGCCCGAACCCGGCCCGCCCGCCCGCCCATTTGATCAGCTCTATTAAAACCTAGTTAACACACTTAGCTCAGTGGGTGAAGACTAATGGGAAAGATTAGAACTCAGTATAATTAACTAGAAGCAAGAAGAAACATCCAGATTCAGTTTTTCAGTTTTCTTTCTTTCGATAGTACTGTTTCTGTATAACTGAATACAGAAGTTAGGTGAGTGTTTTGATGATTTAGTTTCGAGTCTAAAACAGTGTTAACACCCATAGATGGATGGGTAAATTCTGCAGGGAAGAATCAAACATTAGCTGAACTAGCTAGATACAAGAATCAAGAGGAAATGTACAGATTGTGTCTCAGATTTTGTAAAGATGTAGTTTCTGTATAATTGAGTTACATGGGTGTTATGAGGGTGATGTTAGAGTTATAATGAACCCAAAACCTTTCTAATGCATCTAGCTAAACTTACAAAACAACTTGGGAAGTTTAGACCCCGTTAGACATATTAAAAGTGTGATAAGATAAGGTTATATACAAGAACGTTACTTCAGTTTGGAAACATTTAAGCTTCAATATGAGGGAGTTCTAGAAGTGATTGAGGAGGGTTTGTGTAAATAATAAGCTCAAAACATAACTACTTAGCTAAGAAAGGAATACCTCGTAGACAAGTGCAAGTCCATCTTATAAAACTTGTCACATGGTTAGCGCTTAAAAATACTCTAAAACACTAGTTAGAAAGGGAACTTAGTTAACGTGTAAAATGTCGAGGAAAATGCCCTAGGGGTAAGCTGAGGCCTAAGGTTATTACTAGGAAAAAAATTTCTAAGGGCTAATATAAGTTGATCAATCAAAAGTTCACCTAGGGAATAACACCTGGTATAAATGAGATAACTAGAAAAGTTGCGTCACATGAAACATGAACTGACACGTTATTTTTAATCAACGTTAGGGTTTGTACGAACACCAATCGGGAACCCGGGGTGAGACGACATTTGCTTCTGATCCATATGTACATGTGTGGTTCGTAGTTGCCGTGTTACACGCTTGTGTGCTGTGTGCTCTGTGTGAAAAAGACCTAAGATCAAAGCATGAAACTGGATTGCTTGCTTACATTTGTATGGTTTTATATCATTGTTGTATATCATTTCGCGCCACAGATTTAGTCCCTTCGCGTTTATGGAACTTGAATGAAACACGACGAACTACGCAAACAAAACGAAACAACTATACAAGAAGTACTCCTCTTAAACTATAGGGGACTTCTAATGACACCCACTATGGGCGAACTTATAATGTTAATGAAGAGTAAAGTACCTATGGTGAACATATCCTGAGGTCTAGAGACCCTGCCTTCCTCGACGCACGACGCCGGGAATAGAGGATTGGCTATGAAAGACGTTCTTCAACTTGTGGTGATAAGAAATTCACAATAACCCTAAAGAGACCAAGGCAAGATTAGCACCTACATGAGATGGTCACGGGATCTAAACTATATCCCCAGACCCTGCAAGGAAAGAGAAAGAAAATACACCTTAAGGGAACAAGAGAAAAGAAATGAAAACACACAACGCTCGAATGATCCCATAGGGATCATGGGTATAACATACCTATGCACACGTTTTATTACTTACATGATTGTTATTGCTATACTAGCAGCTCGTTGTGCTTGGATGCGTGTTTGATGTGCTATGATGCCAGTATGTTATGCTTGGGTGTTTGTTGTTATTGCTATGCTACCTTAAAGTGTGTATGATATCATGATGTATTGTGGTGTGCTTTACTGCTTTATTATAGCATGTAAATTGACTTAATAACATTCGACCAAGTAGTCGTGTGGCCCGGCAACATGCGGGCTACACACGTTCATACTCAGCGTAGTTTGCTGAGTCCTTCCCAACCCAAATTTTTACAGGTATTATGCCGGACGATAACGGAGCGTAGGCGGGATGGCTACCATGGGGGTAGTCCATCAGGGCATAACGGTTGAGGATGTGGCCGTATGTTTAATGTACCCGAGATGTAATTTTCAGTTTATAATTTGGTAATTTTGTTGTAGACACTCAACCATTGGAAATGTATCTTATATTGTATATGAATTTTGGTGAGAGCTGTTTCCAGTCATGCAGACCGTAACTTGATGTTGGTAGAGTGGTCCTGTCAACCACGTGGGTGGTTGGCGTCTGTAGCACCCGGACAATAATGAGAATCCGCTGCGTACTTATCTTGTAATATGGCTAGGCACTTGGTTTTGTACTATGGATGTTTTATTCGGGGGTGTTACAGAAAGTGGTATCAGAGCGTAGTTGCGCTCTAATGACTGGAACAGAGTAATACCGAGCATAGGAAAACCTGAATTCGGGGAAATGGGGTTAAGGGTTAGTATGTGAGGCGCGATAGTTAGGATGCTTCCCCAGTAATTACTGGATACCTAACAGACACCTACACCTAACCCCTACGTACCAAGAGTCCATTTCAAATCATAGAAAAAAAACGCCGGAGAGGTAGAAAGCCTCCTCTTACTCGGGGAAACCCGATCTGGCATCTATTTAATGTTGCACAATCAACCCGAGGAGAAAAGACTATATTATACAATCGACGTTGCCAAAAGGATAATACCCGTAGAGGAACCAATTTTAGCGACAACTTGGGTCGACATGCTTAGCAGTCGATAGGACCAACCACACAAGCAAAGAGACCGAAATACCCTAAAATACATGAAATAAATAAAGCCAAAATAAGCAATTAATTAAGCCAATGATGGGAATTGAGATAAATTCTACAATTCGAACACTTGAGAGGGTACTTTAAGAAAACCTCTCGTAAGACAATGAAATAAAGAATATAGCTCGAGACGAAACTACACCATACAATTGGTATGACCTATTATGCTTAACGATCATAACACAATGTTACACACTAAAGTATAATATTACGGAATTCAAATAATTCCCCACCCCAACACAAATCAAACAGAGAAGAAAATGGCAATGAATCCGCCACTACGTTCAAACACCTATCGAATATTTTGTTCAAGGAGACCAAATAAAAGGAGTTGTGGGCTATGGAGAATAAAGTTCCGGTCATGGAGGAACAAGTTCCGAAAGAGGAACTGTTAAAAACACCCGCAAGCAATGCAACGGGTAACTGTGAAATTTAATGTTATAAAAAGGTAACCCCTTTGAATCAAGCATATATCATTAACTATGGTTATGAAGGAAATGATCACACATGCAATGTTATTTCGCATAGCATTTAATGTTATTTCGCACTAACGCCATATGATAGTATTATTTAACCATCTGGTATTGTACCATATATTACATATCACGTTATTCATTTTAAACAAATTATACTTTAATTTACACTGTATGATTTACAGCATATATATATTGATAGTGATGTCATAACACTTGTCATTTATCATTTCATGATATTAAAACCATATTGTATACACTTATATATATATATATTCTTGGTTTACACATATATATATTTATATATGTAAGTTTTTGATTTAATCCTATAATATAGAGTTGCTTGTATTGTGACAGTGGTATTTCTTAAACTCCCATTCAAGGTATAAGTTGGTCAACCTGACCTCTTGGTCAAATTAGTTGACTTAGTCAAGCATGTTGACTTGACTAGTTTACCCAAGTACTTTAGTTTACGACATTCATCATAATACATGGTATTATATAATTCATGTACTTTGCAATATGCTACTCTTGATTGTATAATTTATAGCTTACCAACTCTGTTCATTTATAACACCCCTCATTAAATATTATATGGTTCTCAACCTTATTTCATACACATTTCCTACATATATTAGCCACACCTTTATGCACATACAAATGTACGTGAATTATAAAACCCCTTTCGTTAAGTGTTACATTTCATTATTTTATGTAAGGTGATTATTCTTACTAGTTTGTAATATAATATACAAACTTATATTAAGATTCCTATCTTAAGATCATGTAACATTGGTTTAACACCAAAATAAACTTTTAAAGTTTATTCATTATACTCATTACCTTGTAAGTTCATTTATTCATTATTATCACATTTGTTTTATGTGAATATTTTTACTTATACACGTATTATATCCAATTTAAATACCAATTGTATATATATGAAAGTATATATATATATAAACACCTTTTTACTTCAAATGTTTGCCAAGGTTAATATTACTTAGCCAAGCAATTACTAACCTTATGGTTCGAATTCAATTATACAATATCGCATAAATTAATTTCTCTTATTTAGTATAACGACAGTGACAAGAACAAAAGAGGGGCAACTACCGAATATAAATCTTGGATGAAGATATAAGTAGGTTAAGAGAACCTAATCATATGGGGAGACATTGAATACGGTGCGGATGGACCACCTATATCCATACTATATCTATGAATACGGTGCGGATGGATCACCTATATCCATACTATATCTATGAATACGGTGCGGATGGATCACCTATATCCATACTATATCTATGAATACGGTGCGGATGAATCACCTATATCCATACTATATCTATGAATACGGTGCGGATGGATCACCTATATCCATACTATATCTACGAATACGGTGCGGATGGATCACCTATATCCATACTATATCTATGAATACGGTGCGGATGGATCACCTATATCCATACTATATCTATGAATACGGTGCGGATGGATCACCTATATCCATACTATATCTATGAATACGGTGCGGATGGATCACCTATATCCATACTATATCTATGAATACGGTGCGGATGGATCACCTATATCCATACTATATCTACGAATACGGTGCGGATGGATCACCTATATCCATACTATATCTATGAATACGGTGCGGATGGATCACCTATATCCATACTATATCTATGAATACGGTGCGGATGGATCACCTATATCCATACTATATCTATGAATACGGTGCGGATGGATCACCTATATCCATACTATATCTATGAATACGGTGCGGATGGATCACCTATATCCATATCCATAAATACGGTGCGGATGGATCACCTATATCCATACTACATCTCCCTATATGAGAACTTGGAATGAAAAGGAATGATAATATAAGAAGGGTACAAATGTATGTACCAATATACCATCAAAAAAAATGGAAACAAACATATGTGCACATATAAGACAAAAGGGTATTATAATTCAAATACGACCTTGGAGTTTATAACACATAAGTATACGTATATTATGGATACAAGAATGAGTGAATGTATATATGTACACATCTAGATATATGCATAGTTGGAAACAAATTAAATCGGTTGATTGGTTGTTGGACGTACGAGGTAGAACTTAACCCTGGTCAGGTCAAGTGATACTGAGCACAAATTGGGGTGGAGGGATAGTTCAACACTTACGCTGACCACGTAAGGGTTGGATAATTCTTGAAACCTCCTACAAGTGGACACATGAACTACAAAGTACGAAGGATGCAATATCGAAGTAAATGATACGAACGGGTAGAGTACATTGATACATGATTCAGAATTTAGAGGTTACAACCACAGAAGCCTCTAACATATATAATTTGGTAACCTTTTGACTAAAACCAATTGAAGTCAACCAATAGGGTCAAGGCCATAATTGGGCTGGAAAATAAAGATACTTAGAGACGAAAGACGTCTAATCGGGCTGTAAAAACTACACATGAAAATGAGCGGTAATATAAACTAAACAAATCGTGGTAACAACGACACCTCGATAACATTCTAATACTAAAACACTAAATTATTACAGCCCAAAAGGGTCAGCCAGGAACAACAATTCAGACGCTTAAAAGCGAACCAAAATCCTGAATATCCAACCTCCAGAGGAAATGAATAGACAAATTACAACCCAGATAAATTAAAAATACCCCATGTCAGTCAAGGAACCCTTACTATTATTATAAGGATACCATTGAGCCCTGCACCACATTGGGAAGCCGAAGGTTATCAGAGTCGCACAGCAGAAGCTGGTGGGCCGTACCTCCCATTTTCCGGTTGAATAACAAGTGACATATCGGCCAATACCTTAAACCTAGAGAGGCTAAACCCGAACCCGTTCTAGACCGGTACGACTACCGATAAGAGTCTTTTGATACAGAAACTAAACCATTAACATGGACAAAGCCTTTGGTGAGATTATAATGTGAGCTACATTGCATAGGAAATAGAATGCTCCATGAGAGTTAAAACATCTTGAACCAAGGTTCTAGGATGGTATAAAAAGGATTACGTGGACGTAATCCATTTTTTAAGGGGGGTAGGCGTGTTTCGCTTTTGCTATGTTGTTGCCCGTTGATGTGTTATGTTTGATTTTGCTATCGTTTGATGTGTTATGTTTGCTTTTGCTATGTTGTTGCTCGTTGATGTGCTATGTTTGATTGCTATGTGTGTGAGCTGCATTCGAATTGTTTTGGATGCACTGTGGTTATGAATGAATGACTTGTCCTCTTGATTATTATGAAGTACAATAGATGAATATTACTGGTACATCGAAATATTATTGAGAATTTGGTGAAACCACAGATGTGGTATGGTGCTTATAAGCACAAATGATGAAATAAACTGTTGAATTTACGGGACTTGATCCCAAGGATAACGAGACTAAGAAAGTAAGACTTCGGGACGAAGTCCCTTTTAAGGGGGGAAAGTTGAAACACCCCTAAATAGTTAAGTACAAAATATGGACATAAAATAACGTACACACAATTAAAGCTAGTATATATATATATATGTACGAGTACGAAAATACACGTATGTAACGTTACGATATTGTAACGTTGTAATAAAAATGATAGCGTCGCATAACTTGGTAACAAATAAATAAATAAATATAACGCCATATATTATATGGTCTTACATACATGAATAAACATGTATAATCCATACAAAAAAAAAAAGAGGAAAAGGAGCAAAGCGCTCCCACTGAGGTTCGAACCCGAGACCTCTCGTACTTTCCCGAACGTCTTAACTGGTTGAGCTACGCTCAAATTCGGTAATATGCACTGACGAATTAGAACTAATAGTATCAAGGTCACAAGAATGAAACAGAAAGAACAGGCACGTTTCTTCCTCTCTGGTTCCGGTAATCACCTCTAAATCAGGGAAAAGAAACACCCACCACAGATCATCCAGTCCTCTTGGCTCTATCTGAAAACGAAAATAAAAAAAAACTTCAACAGCAACAGCATGCTGCTATCGGTGGCTGTGCATGGGGAACCCGACAGAGAGGAATGGCACACAACTCCCACAGCTTCTCCCTGGTAAACTGTGACTAACCACACTGACTAACAAATTCCAAGCGTGGATCCCTCCCCGGGCTCACACTCAGACCCAGACCTTACACTCAGTTCAAAAAAAAATATACTGAACTTATAGCAGCTCCATGCCTTGCAGGACCGCAAGTTCTGCAAGCCCCACAAAGTTGAGACATTAATCACTCAGCCCTCGTCCACCATTGTTAGGTTACTAAAATACTCCTCAATCCCTTGAATAACTAAACTACTCTAGCCCATCACCTCCTGCCACCTACTGCACAGCTTGTGCAAATTCAGAGAACAGAAACTGTCTGCCCCTCCAATTCCTGTGTGTTCTCCAAAATTCTCAGACTGTTCCTGGTTGAGTTTACTCAACTAATACCCCACTAACTCCTGTCATTTTCTTCCATTACCTCACGCCTTGTACAAGTCCAGTGGAAGGCTTCTGGCTTCTCGTTAATGCAAGAGAATCTGGAAACAACGCCATTCCATATAACCAGATCGACTAGCACAATCTTTGGAGATCCAGGAGTAGAATTTTCTCCAAGAACTTCCGCAGCTTTCCCACAACTGATTGTATTGCACAGGTCCTAGCGCAACAACCTGTTCAAGTTGCATTAGAAAAGAACTGTCCAAGGTAACTCCCGGCTGCACTGACATTGCTCTTCAATTTCTCCTTGTTTTCCTGGTTAAAAATGCACCTACATTGTCCATCAACCTCCCACCTTGGCATCTGAGACTCAACCCTTTCTTTTTCCTTTTCTCGTGCATGTCTGGAAGTGGTAGTCGAACTCTGGAAATCTGAAGCAAATCGTTTCAGAAAAGGAAAGAAACTAGCCAGGTAAAACTGAAAACAATTCCTCCTCTCTCTGGTTTATTCTGGTGTTCGAGACACTGCAGATCACTCACCCCACCCCCTTGTGTTTTCCCTCCATGAGTAACTTCACCATGCAGCCACCTGAGTCTTATTCGAAGGTCCTCTTGGATTAAGACTTCAACTCCTAACTAAAATCCAACCTGGAGTTGTTGTCGAGTGATCAAGGCTGCTGAGTCTCACATTGTGCCAAGCCGCACCAGGGGAAAATAACTAAAGTAAAGAGGTAAGCCATCTGTAAACTGATTACATGATCAGAAGTTAACAACAAAAAAAAACAAAGGGAGTAAAAGGAAAGATAACAGAATAGAATGTTTCAGTTTCATGATCCTGCGGAAAATATGTTGTATAACTCGGTATAGAATGGATTGAAGGGGTTATATTGAGTTGCTAATAAAACTAAAACACCTCTAATATACCTTGGTAAGCTATGAAATGTATTGGGTAAATTAGTAACCAGATTAAAGGGCAGAAAGGAAAACAGAAGGAAAGACAACGCATCAGTCTGGTTTGGTTCTTGATTGTCTGTTGTACCTGGTCTTGTGTAATTAATTTCAGATGCTAGGTGGGTATTCAAATTAAAAAAAAAAATTCAAGACAGATCTGTGAATATACAGACAACAGTAAAGAGGAGTTATCAGATTTTGAGTTTTACTTTTCCAGTCTTACAGGCTCGGTGTAGAGAAGTTAGAGGTGCAGACCTTATTATGTTGGGGTTGTTTGAGATTAAGATTGTGTAAAGATACTTAACTAAATGGCTAGGTACTCTAAGGAAAACTAGAAACCAAAAAAAAATAGGAAGAGAGCAGCAGTTGCATCGGTGATGTTTTTATTTGCAGACCTGCACTATTTTTTTTCGGTTCTGCATAGCTGTGCACAGAGGAATTAGAAGGAGCTTTAATGGGCTGCTAATGATCCTATAATATTACCAGCAAACTTAAGTCAAGCTATGTATATTTAAGAAGAGGTTAAGAGACCGATTAACAAACTAAACAAGAGGATTAAAGAGGAGATACTGAGAGTAATTCTTTTCAGTTTCTTGTAGTATAATAGTCTTGGTATAATGGGATTCAGGTATGATCTCTGTGTTGTTTCAACATTAGTCATCCTGCTATAAATCTGCTTCGAAGTTAAAACCCTTGTAAAGACAACCAACTAACTGAGTAGGAAAGCTGGGGCAAAACTAGAAATCAAACTCAGGAAATAAACTGAAGAAAAAAAAATGAATGCATCAATGTTACAGATTCGGGTGTCAGTGTAAAGAGTTTCAGAAAGTTGGGCTGGGTTTTAAAACTTGGATAGAATACCTGGCTAGGTAAGTAATTAGGATGGGAGAAGTTAGAAATCAACCTCGTGATCAAACAGAAAGGAAACAAGAGACAAGGAATGCATCGGTCCCATACTTTCAGTCTTCTGTTCCAGTTTTTTTTTTTTAAGTTCTGTGTGAAAGATTGTAACACCCCTATTACGCACATGATACTAAATGAAATCGCAGCTGAATAAATCAACTAAACAGTAACTAACGCTTCGGTGCTACAACGCCGTCAACCACCCACGTGGTTGACAAGGCAGAGAATAAATACCATGTACCGGTCTGATGATCAGACTCCCGAGCATAAAACTAAACCATAAATACATTATATACAATACCGAGTGTTTACAAACATCCTTCACTGCATAATAACACTGTATACGCAACAACCAAAAGTATATAACGCCACAGGAGCACAGGCGCATCCCGGGCCAACATCCAGAAGTATACAAAAGGGATTACATCCTAGGATCTAAAGCCACTCCGCTTCTTCGATCCTCATCCTGCAGTATAAGAAATATGGATCCCCCGAGGGGGTCAGCAACCCTTGGCTGGTATGGCTAACGCGCAGCCCATCGGCTACCGGGATACGCGCAGCTACTTGTCATTATAACATGGCATTCAATTATATACATAACATAACATAACATGGAGCATGGCATCAATGGTGCATAGCTCAACAACACATACACAGTGGATTTTCACTCCACGATAACAAACCACAAGGGTCAAATAACATAAGAGCCTAGAGAGTGATTCACTCTCATGTCAAGCTCGTTAAACACACTCATTACCGTTCTGTTAGACGAACGAGTAACTTAAGTCACAGATGGTTCGGATTTAGTGACCCGAACACACCACACAAACACAGGTTCCCACTAAACCGATCATAAGTCAGAATAGGTAAGCTTTGGAAGAAGCTAGCGGGAGATCGAACGCCAAATTAAGGAGAACAATCTTAACAACATAAGAGTCGAATCTGATTCAGATATCTACTCTTAACTTACATGCATGACCGGACAACCGGATTCCTCACTTCCCAGTTAACACTTGTTAGAAGTTCATAGTGGAACTTAAAACACACACAATAGGTGGTAAGTCATGTTAGACACACACAAGGGAAATGAGTCACAACAACACATCACAATAATATGAACAACTGTAAACTCATTACATGTTTAAATCTTATAACGTTGTAAACACACAGAAAAACATACAACACACAAACCGGTGTAAACCGCTAGACAACAGACTGCAAGAAAACCATACCTTGGTCCTTGCCTCGTTTGGTTTCCTCCGTAGGTCACTCCTATACATAATTCAAGAACGTCGGTTAATTAACTTACTTAACCTCCAAATTTACTAAGTGTTTAACATAATTGTGTGACATGTTTTAATGTCTATCTTACCCTAGGTTACCTTCATTATACACCCTAGGGTTAACTACATAAGACATTCTTTTCTGTTTTTTTTTTTACAAGTTTTGGTCCGACCGGACTTGCCGACCGGACTTGTCCATGTCCGGTCGATTCCAGAGAGTTTCTCCCCTTCGGAAATTCAGCCCGACCGGACTTGTCAGGTCCGGTCCCATGTCCGGTCGATTCCAGTAACTCAATCCGTACAAAATTTTCTACTCCGACCGGACTTGTAAGTCCGGTCCTATGTCCGGTCCATTCCAGAAACATTTTCCCTCTCACAAAACAAGCCCGACCGGACTTGTAGGTCCGGTCCCCCAAGTCCGGTCGATTCCAGAAACATTTCTCGGTAGTGTAACAGGGCCCGACCGGGCTTGCAAGTCCGGTCGCAAGTCCGGTCTGCCCCAAATCCTTATTTTCCTTTTCACATTCAACTCCAAACTTTTCCCCATAACCTAGTACCCCCTAACCTCATTTGGGCACTTCAAACACAACTTAAACCATCCTTAAACACTCACAAACCCTTTTTTTTCTAATTCCTTAAACCTTTACTTATTTCTTCACAAAATTCCTAACACTTACAACATTTTACACTAGGTTTCTAAATGGTGTTTCTCACCTATTATACTACTATCCCAAAATGTTTTCTCCTTATCTTAACACCATCTCTTAAGCATTATTTCTCACAACCAACTCCTTATGTCACTCTTGAAGTTCTTTTTCCAAGTTCACACTTTCTCCTTATCTACCAAAGTTTGCCTAAGTCTTTACTAAGTCCCAAAATGACTTTGGTACATACTAAATCTCAAGCTCATGCCTAAGTCCTTGTTACATCCAAATCACCTTAATGCATGTTTCTTACACAAGAACAACACTTAACCATTTTAAATACTCCTTAACTTATCAAACTCATTTTAACACTTAGAACTTCACATTTGTTACCCAAATTTGACATAGGTTCTCCTAGAACATTACAACCAAAACACATTGTTTTTACCAACAAACAACCAAGAACACTAAAAATCCATCAAGTACTTATTATACACAAACTTCACTCACAAGCACTACATCACAATATAGTGCACAATTTAAATTGCATGGCACTTAGGCCCTTAAATGACATGGCTCTTAGGCCCTTAAAATGCACAAATCATAAACACTGAATTTCCACAATATATTTGCCTTTAACCTGCAAATACACTCAACAACACATATGCCTTTTACTAAGCTCTTGGAACACTTTACTAAGTCATTCACCATTGGCTCTTTAGGTAGTTTTAATAAGCATTTATAAGCTCATTTCTCCTAAGGCATTAAACAACATTAGGTTAGTAGATTTACCTCTTTTGCAAAATAACTTCTTTCTTGTTTCCTTTAGAAAACCGATAGAGTACTTGATTCTTTGACAAGCTCTAAACAATATACAAACATTATAATGAGTATTCAAGCTATAAGCTCCATCTCATTGTAAACCCTAGTTTTACATTGTTTCAAAAACATTAATGTAGTTGTTTTACCTTGCTCTTTGAAGAGAGTTTGAATATCTAGCAAGAGAGGACTCCACCTAGTCCATGAAGAGTTGGAATGAAGCTAGAACAAAGTCACATAAAAAGCTCCTTCAATACATATTTTCGGACATGACAAAAACAAGGAGGAAATGAAGTTTTTATTTGAGATTCCTTACCTAGAAGTCAAGGAGAGTAACAATATGTAAAAATACAAGCTCAAGCTCCTTCAATGGAGAAACTCCATGGCACCGAAATG
>JAIOTZ010000844.1:0-43458 GCA_023374045.1 Limonium bicolor
GGTCGGGCTGGATTATGTAACTCGGATGCTCTCTGCACCCGACCCACCCAGGCGACCTACCCAGGGTGGGTCGGTCGGCCACTTAAGGTGATTTAGGCTTCTAATGATGAGGATTGCTATGTAATAATGTTATAAGATTGTTTAAGACATGTTAGGTGAGTTATAATGACAATTAAGTGAGTGAAAAGTTGTAGTAAAAATGTGAAAGTAAAACAAGTTAAGAATGTGAAGTTATTTATCTAGTTAACGGGGTTAACTATGGCCATTAGATGTTAAACAATCATATTACCCCGATGTTAATGAAAGCAATTATAATGTTACCAGTTGTTCGAGAGTTATTCGAGGAACATAAGAGGACACATTAGAGTGGACCATGGTGACAGGTATGGTTTTCTTGCAACCTGTGTCCTACCAGATTACACCGGCTTGTATGCTAATGTGTTTTTCTGAATGTTTGCCACCTTTTTAAGATAAAAACATGAAATGAGTTTATAGTAATTCATTATTGTGGCGTAATTAATTCCGATACCGCTTAACCTTAATTATGTGTTAAATAATAGTTAACCGACCTTAGGTTCACATAAGAGATCGGTATTCGGAATAAACGTCCCAACCCACGGGAACGTTCTAACTACGGCTATCCGTGCGTTTGTGTATGTTGTGACTATGTGTGATGTATGTGACTTTGTTTTGTGTGTTGTTGCTATCGGATACAGTTATCCATGTTTGTTAAAAAGGGGTGTTACTCCCCTTCTGGTCTAACAGAGTTAGTAACACTATGTGATGTATGTATGTGATGAGTTCCATAAAGGAACCTTTAACTAATATGTATATGTTATGTATGGTGAGGAATCCGGTCGTTCCGGTCACGCGTATTGTTTGGGAATTGATGTATATATGTGAATTAACTCCCATCCTCTTATGTTAGGGTTGTTTTCCTTCATTGGATTTCGACCTCCCACTAGCTCAGCCAAAGCTTACCTACCCAACTTCCAATCGGGTAGGGGGAAATCATGTGTAATGTTGGTAGGGTGTTGATGCCTAAGTTCGCTTCGACTCCCTCTTTATTATGTTACGGTTGTTTTCCTCCTTGAATTACAACCACCCACAAGCTTAACCAAGGCTTACCTACCTCATCATTATTGGAGCTAGGGGGAAATTGTGCAAGGTGTGATCGGTCCTATATGAGGCCTCCACACCTAAGTAAAGAAAATGTATGTATGTTGTGCTCGGGCTTCTATCACCCCGGCACTCCCTAAGTAAAGTTTATGTTCTCTAAGAAGAATGGAACTAAGTTGTGTGTACGTTATCAAGTGAAGTGTATGGTTATGTTGTGTGTGCTAATCTTGTGTTTGTGTCCTACTAATGGATGTTTGCTTTGAAGCATGAAGTATGTTTGTAGTTGTGTATGTTTAAATAAAATCAATCGCATGCTAAGACGACAATTAGTTGTGCGTGGCCCGGTAGCATGCGGGCTGCGGGATTACCATACCAGCAAAGGTGCTGAGCCCTTGGGGGGCCACCCTTTCTTCTCTTTCCTGTTTCTGGTACAAGGAACTGGAGGCCGTTCGAGAGTAGGACGGGGTAGTTGATTGTATGTGGGTAGTCATGAAAATTGTGGATGTGTTGTAGGTGTAGTAAGACCGAAATTGTATCGGCGTTAGTTGGTAATTACTCGGTACAGTTGTAATGTAAGTGTATAATGAATGTTGAACATGGAACGGGATTAATGTGTAGTTGCTCGGGAGTTTAGTCCATCAGACCGGTACGATGTATGTATGTTAACCTTGTTAGTCACATGGGTGGCTAATGGCGTGTAACACCAAGGAGTTAAGTTATGTTGTGAGTTATGATTTCCGCTGCAGGTGTTGTTAAGTGTGTTGTTTGTAGTTGGGGTGTTACATAAGCAAACAAGTACAACTAGCTTTCACACCTAAGCACATGCTACAAGACTTTATCATTTCTAATACCCATGCCTGTCATTCTCTTTCCTCTTGCCCATTCTCCCTTATTTGAAAGCCTTTCTTTCTCCTCTCCCAGCCGGCAACAATACCAACTCCACCACCTTTATCCTTCTCTTCAAGCTCCAAAAGTCATTCATGGAGGTTTAAGCTCCTTTCACCTCTTTTCACCTTAAAACTTCATTTTTCTTGCACAAAACCGCCACACATCTCTTCTCCCCTCATCTTGGTCGAAAATATATGAGCATGGGCCATAAAATCAGAAGAAACAAGGGTAGAAAGCTAACTCAAGTTAAGGTAAGCAAAATGGCTTTAACTCCTTCCGTTCTTCATTTTGAGACCTAGAACTTCAAATAATGTTTCTCCACCTCTCCATGTCTTAAAATGACATGTTTAGGAGCTCAAAACAACACCAAACTCATGGGGAAGGACCTAGGCCAAGTTCAACAACAAAACCAAGGTAAAAATATGCTTTAAATCTCCAACTCTTCCATGGGTAAATTTATGTCCAAAAATTCACCATTTACTACACCATTTTCTCCAATTTTCTCACACTCAAATGAAGCTCCATCCTCACTGAACCATGGATGAAAAAAAGAGAGAAAACTCCTCAAAGAAACCTCCTAAAGTAAGTCATAGACCTTGATTTTTAGTCATTTTCACTTCCCATCACTTGGAGATCTACACAAGGTATAACTACTGAAATATTGTTCTATAGTTTACTAAAAGTTTAAGGGAAAAACCTTCATTGGAAAGTCAAGGTAAAACCCCCTCTATAATGCACATTTGTGCCTTAAACTTATGATTTGGTTTAAGAAGATTTAAGACCCTAAAGTATGCTCCTTTTACTGTCATAAACATGGCTGAATGGCCCTTTGGAAACCACAAGTTATCTGTGATCAAAGGGGTACAAACCAAGGTTAAAAATCAACATTTATAAGGTAAAGGCTCTAACCATGTTTTAAGACCTTTAGGTCATGGTTTAAACTTATGTTTAATGTAAAAATATAACCTAGACCTATTTTTAATGTAGTTCTGAAAATACAAGGGGATCCAAGGAATTTTTTGGAGCCTTAAAACAAGTAAGTTACTTAAAAACACATTTGTAAGCTTTAAGACATTTTGTTTTGCTCAAACAAATAGGGCCGAGAATAGGTGCTGCCACATGGGTTGTTTTGACTGAAAATTGTAATTAAAATCAATGATAACTTGTTTGGCTAGATTACTTTGACAAATAATAACTTATAATGTCATAAAAGTAATAAAAAGGGATTAAAATGCAAAAATTAAAAGTTGCTGGGTGAAGGGGTAAAAGCCAAGAATGAAACTGCTATATCAAGTATTTTATTTCATTAAATTTTATATTTGAAGGTTATAATAAGGCCATGTGTTTAGGCCATTTTAATGTGTTATTTAAGGCTTTTATTGCTTTAAAAGTTATGTATTTGGTTAGTATAAAGTTTGGTGAGGAAATCTGATAATAATGGGCTGTTTGGTGAGTTTAAAACCACCTAAAATTGTCAAGGAAAAGTACTTACGAATTTAGTGAAAATTGGATTAAGTTTAAGGTTAAAATTAAGGTTTAAAAACATTTATAAACTTAAATAAAGTCCTACTGAACAAAAAGGGTAAAGTGTAGGTAGTTAAGTGTAAGTAAGTTAAACTTAGGATGCTAAAATGGTACATGGCCGAAAACTAGACCTTATTTAGAGTTTAGATGAAAGTATAAGTATTTATGATGTTTAGAGCCTAAATGGAAATTCTAGGAAAATTTAGGGTCAAAACTATAATTATGGGAAAGTTATGGTCAAGGCAGTAGGTTGATGGTAAAAATAATCAAACTAGGGATTTAATGAAGTTAAGGAGTTAATTGTAAGTTAGAAAACTTATAAGGGCCATAATATAATTTCTGGAAATTCTTGGGGGCGAACTGGAATTAAAATGAACATAGGGGTTATTCAAAATTATTGGGAAGATTTGGGTGAAAGTTGGGATTAAATTAAGAAGATTATAAAGTATATGAGTTAAAAGAGTAAAATTGTAAAATGTAGGAGTTAAGAAAAAAGTTTATGAAACTAGTGGGGTTAAAATATAATTTCTAGAAATTTGGGCAGAAAACAACAATATAAACAGCCTAGGGTCTGTTGGTAATTTATTATAAATTTTTGGGTTGGTTTTAGAATTTGAATAATAGAATTGTATAATATATAGTTTAAGGATGTTATTATAAGGTTTGGAAAATAATGGGGGCAAAGAGTAAATAAAGAAAAGTTGGAAATTGAGGGAAAATGAATCTATACAGAATAAGTTTTGTTTAGCTTTTATAATGTATGGTTGACAACAATAGGTTAAAACTAGTTAAGAATATAAATAATATAACATAAGATCTAAGGAGTAAGATGGTAACATTTGGGAATAAGTGTGGATGATTTAAAATTAAAAGAAGGTTGGGGGCTGTTGCATAAATATAGTGGGTTGAATGGTAAGATTTAACATATGGTTGAGAATATTATAAGTGTTACACTTGTATAAAGTCCAAATGATATAAAAGGTAGAGATACACATAAGATAAGGAATTATATAATTCACACAAAATAATGTAAAGACCATGGGGTATGGAAATTATGAGATTAAGTGAAGAATTAAATAAAGCTTGGGAAATTGAATATAGTGTATAATATAACATTTCATAATATTAAAAGTATGGTCTCAGTGTTTGAGGGTGAAGAATAACACAAAGAAAAGAGTTAAGTGTTTCACATAAAATGGTAAGGAATGCCATTAATATTATGAGTATTATAATTCAAGTAAACTTATATGAATGTGTGAGGTGTAGAGAATTATATAATATGATGTAGAAATCATAGAGAGAAGGACAAAACATAATATAAATGAAGGACTTCATTATACAACATTAAATATATTAACTAATGTCAAGATGTGAAACATTGGACAAGTAAATATAATATGCAATTCAAAGATTATAGTAGAAATCACATAGACTTGTTGACTTGGGCACATTGACCAAGTCAACCCAAATTGACCAAGTCATCTTGGTTGACCAAAGAGGGTCACGTTGACCAACCCACGATTTGAAGGAGAGTTTAGAGTTTAATAAACTACAAGATAAACTATAACATGTGGTAACAAACTATATTGTTATACATATGAGGGTGTATACATAAGAATGATGACCTATCATTAAAAGGGGACGTTGTATGAATTAAACATCATAAATAGTGAACCAATACCACATGTTATGTATAACGTAAATAAAGTACGGCTTGAACTAATCCCGAATGTATTGAAAACTCGAGAAACCATGATTAAGTAATCACGGAAGTGTCGAGGGGATTAACGGTTATAATAGAATACCGAATCAGCATGAGCTATATTAATTAACACTTAGCGATATATTCCAGAAATATGGGCTAGAGGTTACGTGTAACACCCCTACTAATCCGGCTCCTAATTATAATATAAACGTCGTATTTAGTAAATAAATCACAGCGGTAAATAACAGACTGTCGTTCTAATGGTGTCACTGTTATCACTCGCCCATACGGGTGATAACGAGTTACATGATAATCAACATACAAAACGTATTCCCGCAGTGACCACAAGAGATAGATAGTAGTGCTTAAACAATCTAAAAGGTATACAAACCGTACCAAGTCCGAAATAACAGTAGTCTCAAACCGTACCAAGACTAACCAAAAGTAAACACAACTGTTGCGCCCCGCGTCGACCCTCCAGCTAGTCTCCTGAAACAAAAATGGTTTGTGGTATGGAATCAGCCCCTGCTGAGTATGTTATCACATGCCCCGTCATGCCTCCTCAAACCCCTCAATTAATTGGTTGAGAGCATGAGATTCGTTACATGCAATACCGTTTTAATATTTAAACTGTAAAACATTTAACAGTAATATCCATACAATAACACAACCATCAACACACATAATATAAACCACACAGTATAACCAGTGAACAACAAGGCGAAACAACGTGAATAATAAACAAGTACCAACTCCCGTCCTTGGTATAAAAACCAATATTGTTCGCCAATGTACAAGTCTCAATTGTAATAAATGTTCGGTTATACCTAGTGACAACGTCTCGTTAAAACGAAGTGTCTCTAAATTACCCATATACTATGGTGGGTCACCCACGGCAGTAGCCACTCCAGCGGTAGAGTCTCCGACCAACGAGCCATCCTAGCTCACGGGAAATTTTCTTGATACTTGCAGACCCGTACGCGGACATCCTAGTATCGTTTTTGTGATCACAGCGCGCACCAAGAGCCACATCCTCTTGGCTTTGTTATGTTAATTAATTATACCATCACATTGCATTACTAAATTTTTCTAACACAGCAGACTAAGGTCATTAGTCCAATCCGGAGTCTGTAAACTCGGGATCCAGTTTTAGATACGAGAGCGGCGTTAGAAAGGCCAATGCTCCGTATTAAAGTCTTGGATAATATGTATATCTTATTATCCTAGTGCTACAAAGTTTTTCTGATGATCCTTATATTACATATAAGATAGCACCATAGCCGCTAGTTCGTTTTATATATATAGGTCCATATATACGAACCAATACTGTTAACAAAACAACAGTAAATAATAAGCAGCTAAAAATATACAACTCATGCATATTCAATCACACATTCAGACAAACAATCTTATCACAGATTACACAGAAGTCTGAACTGAGGAAGCCCTCAGAGACAATCAGAGACACGTAACAGCATATCGTTCACCCTGAATGTATAACCGTGGAGTATGAATCAGCTAGATCCGATGCTCCCCGTGTCGTCTCTAACAGTCTAATAATACATAATGCTATTGATTAGAATCCGTAAAACGACATAACTCTACGGTACCCCGTACCGTCACTAACACCTCCCGGTTAATCCCCCGTTATTAACTGTCAACGTTTGTCGGGTTTTCGGCTTAACTCGGGATTTGGAAAAATGTTATATTACATGCGTAGTCTTGTCTCGTATATTAACATACTTAATGTTGAACTTGTTATCGCATGTAACTTGGTATACCCTTGTATATCATATAGTTTATTTCTATTGCATGTATAATTCTTTATCATATATTATACATTTCACCTTAGTATTTATTTCCTAAGGTTTGTTTTTCCAAGTTTAATGTAGTATAATTCATACGTAAAAATACTTTGAATTATATAAATCCTTATTATTCCATGTATACTCCTAACATCAGAATTTCCATATCTAATGTTTGTAATTCTTTTCTCTTTATCTTATATCATTTTGATTATAATAATACATGGTTATTAAACCATATTATATTTTCCACTCCATAACATATATTTATTATGTACATGTATTATGGGACTATTATTATATGGTAAGTCTTTATAATATATTCATTCTCTTTTAATGAATACTTCTTATATTATAAATGTTACACCCTTATAACATTAAAAACCATATTATAAATTTTTATTCAAAAATGCCTATATTACCGAACAACACCTATTTTCTTAAATATTTACAAAATCCACCACATAATTTATATAATGTTATATTATAGTTATATAACATATATGACATTTATGTCATTAAAACA
Source organism: Limonium bicolor (assembly GCA_023374045.1). Taxonomy (NCBI): domain Eukaryota; kingdom Viridiplantae; phylum Streptophyta; class Magnoliopsida; order Caryophyllales; family Plumbaginaceae; genus Limonium; species Limonium bicolor. The sequence goes on from JAIOTZ010000844.1 coordinate 7,568, forward strand.
ATTATAACCTATAGTTATATATATTGTTAATAAATACCAAACACCCCTTATACTCTCGGTTTTTATTATCACCCATTATACTTCCATAAATTACAAATCAACCCCAAATTTCATTGTACATATATAATATATACCTTATATTATAATCTTAAACCTTAATATAATATAACCTATAGTTTTAAATGGTTAAAATTACCGAACAGACCTAGGGTCTGTTTTAATTAAATTCCCACCACCTAACTTTATATAATTACCAAATCTCCCCAATTTATAATACATAGTTTTCTAATGCCATTAAAACTATATATTATACATATATATTTATAAAACCTTATGCATAACTCCAAAAATTACCAAACTATAGCAAAAGGTTATAAATATCATTCCTAACCTTACACTGTAACATCCCTACCATTAATGCTGTGCTTACCGTCCAATCTCCTTACACATCAGATACACGCAGCGGATACATACTTACATAATGCGGGTGATACAATGCCGTTAGTCACCCCCGTGACTAGCAAGGCTACTGCTACTACATACAGCATCGGTCTGATGGACCGGAATCCCGAGTATTACATAACTACAACACATACTCCATTTACCAAATAAGTACTGCAATCTTCATTCCATACAATACTCCATGTACAATACAATTTAATTCACATACCGAGTCTACTAGGATCCTCATACAAGTATAATACCTCTTCCAAACTCATACATTCTCCCTTGGAGACTACTTACTACCCATTCCTCACAACTACTTACTTTCTAGATACAAGGTTGTGCCGCCGGTCTCTTACCTTGAACACATCCGCTTCGGGTACCTGCACACTAAAAACGTTCCCCTAGGGGGTCAGTTTCGCTGCGCATGATAACCGCATACCCCGCGTACTAGTGAGGGTACGCCGACCACTTGGTCGAATACATGCAGTTCATTTTCATTCAGACATACATGCATACATGCTCTTATACACAATATTACAATACATTACGCAAGACATACACATACATACACTTCATTACATACAAGAAGTACAACATAACCCATCCAATACATACTTACCATTTTCCGAAGTACACATACACATTCCATACACAATATACAATACTTGTTAGCTTCATTGGTCCACCCGGGTTAATCGGGTGGAGATTACTCTTTTACTCGTTACTTCATACATACGCATACATACTCATACTCATACATACATACTTACTTACTCTTACTCTTACTCATGTTAAGTCGTCGGGACCTCGGCCCTGGGACTACTCCGTCCCACCTCCGGGATTTACTTGACTCACCAATCCGGGATGCTACCCATTTAAGGGATTTGGGCCGCGGACCAGTTTAAGAGTCAGGAATTGCAGCCAACCTCTTGTGACTCCGCATCCTCACGCGGGCCGAAGCTATATCGGACTTCTACTCATTCCAGTTTACTCACTTAAGTTAGGAGTTAGGTAGTTAGGAATTAGCAGAAGTCATTCATACAAGCCACATACACAATTACTATGCTCAATACCCATTTATACAAAATACAATACAATACTTAAGTACAATACAAGATTCGAATACAAGTCATCATCATTCATATATCTCATGAATTATACAAACTATTGTTCAAGACAAATGCCAAGAACAATGTAAACAAGCACGAGTAAGTGCAATATAATCCGATTCATGCATTTATCTTATTAGGTGATCAAATAAGCACACAAATCGGGGTAACCAGATTAGGATACAGGGCATGAAGAAATCATACCTTTCATCGTTGACTTTGGAACTCACCGACTCCCTTCGGTGTTCAACTAGTCGAATCCTATGACATACATACAATTGGGTGGTTAATTATCCATAAACTAACCTTACTCATTACTTCCCTTACTGTTTCCCAGTTTATACTTACTACCCCATTGTTATTCAAATACATTTACTAAAGTTACTTACTTAAAATTATTTTCTAAACTTGTCCATGGCCTTAATGACCTTTAAACATCATCAATCATGTCTTAATTAATTATCATCATTACCCATCCTTACCCAAGCTTAAAAATACATTCTGGGTAGTTTTTGTGTTGGTCCGGGTTGGTGTCCGGGTTTACAAACCCGGACCAACTCGCTGGAACAACATACAGGTGAAAATTAGGTGTGGTCCGGGTTTAGGGCTGGGTTTACAAACCCGGACCATACATTGTTATTCCCTCGGGTGAAAAATTTGGGTGGTCCGGGTTTGGGGATTGGTTTGCAAACCGGACCATTCCTTTGCAAATCTCTCGGGTATGTTTTGGGGGTCCGGGTTAGTGTCTTGGTTTGTAAACCCGGACCATCCCTTTGTAAAACTTTCTGTCGAGTTTTCATGCTAGTCCGGGTTTGGTGCTGGTTTGCAAACCCGGACTAGTTACAGTATTGCAACATATATAAGTTTTTGAGCTTGTTTTAATTCCAAACTTCTACCAATCTCTTCCCTAATATTTCTACATATAATCTAGCATGTTTTAACTTTGTTTAAGCATTTTAAACTAGCCCAAACCACTCTCTAAACTCCTTTGTCAATATCTGTTCACTTACAGATTTTTCCACTGTTATTCTCTTCTCTGTTACAGTTTTCTCCTTCCACAATGCTACAGATTTTTCCTTAAATCTTTACCATTCAATACTCCCTCTACTAATGCTACTCCTAACATCCTCAATGCATTGCCTCAATCCTAGCTCCATCCCATTACTTAACTCCTCTTCTAAATCTGTTACAAAGTACTAAACTACTCACTTAAACTCTCCAGATACACTTAGTCACCACATAGGTTATCCCTTCCTCCTCCTCATCTAAGTCCTTCAATTTCCATAAAAATTTGGGCATAGGTTCCCCTATATTTCTAACATTGCCCACATACATTTTCAGCTCACACATTCATTCCAATTCCCCAAATCAAGTCACACATCATTCCACACAATATACCACAAATTTTTCCTGCACATACATACTCATTACCCAATGTTTTCCCAAGCTTTTAATCATCCTTTAAAAGTTCCAAAACAGCTACATTACCTTACTCATCATACTTCAACATACCTACTACTCAACCTCATTCATTGCTCATTTCACCTGTTTGTAAACAGCATCAATATACCAAACTCTCCAACACAATACTACCCATTATCACTCAATAATTTCCTGCACATTCCCATTTCTTTCCTTAAGGTTTATACATGTTTTGGGATCAACTTTTGAAGCTTTAAAACATTTAAGTTCTCTTACCCATTTCACTACTACTCATTATCATTATACATCGCACATTTTAAACTACTAAAAACTGTTACATAAAACATTTACAAGACTCCACAAAAAGTGCAATTTACCTTATTCTTTACTAGCTTCTCCTTTCTTCTTCTTTCTTTCTTCCTTCTTTCTTTCTTTCCTTCCCACCGGTTTTGTAGATTAAATTCTCTAACACTACAACCCATACACCACCATTCAATACAAAACTAACCCCTAACCATCTTTGAAGCTTAAGGTATATTCTAGGGTTTAGGAAATCGCATTACCTTGCAAGGGTGCAAATGAAGCTTGGAGTGGTTCAAGAACAAGATTTCCAACTCCTTCAACAAGCCAAAATCGGCTAGAGTGCAAAGAAACCAAACAAGGTTTTAGCTTCATTTTCGTTTTGCCCTGAGGCTAGAAAAACAAAGGAGTTTCAAGAAGATTTTACCTTAAAATGACAAGGAGGAAGAGGTGGTTCTAATGGTGGTCTTGAAACTCCAAATGCTCCATACCCATGGAGATGAAAGTGTTGTTTTCGATTTTTGAAAAGATAGGAATGTAGCTCTTGATGAGAGGATTCCAATGGTACAAGTTTTGTAATTTTGGAGGAGATTTGAGGTAGTAACAAGAGGAGAGAAGTGGTGTTTGTGTGGGTTTGTTCATTCCTCCATGGCTGTCGCTGGAGAAGGAAGAAAGAAATAGGAGTGAGGGGGAAGGGGCTGCTACGTGAGTGAAGAAATGAGAGGATAGGAGAGAGAGAGTGTGAGTGGTAAAGTAATATATGTTACTTTTTGCTTTTGAAATGCTTTTGTCTTTTGTGAATAAAAAGAGAATAGAGAGTGTGTGAGAGAGAGAGCAAATCGTGACACACACAGCCCATGTGGGTTTTAGAATTCTATTTACAATATTGGACACATAAGTTTTGGTTATTTATGTTTCTACCCACAACTTCCCGTTTTTGACAGTTTTTACTAATTGCTCGTTTTATTGATTTTATTGGTTCTAAAGCTTCACTAATATTTATTAATGATTATTTAGTTGACCAAAATTGTTACGAGTCTATTTGACCCGCTTAAAGACACGTTTTCCCCGGTTACCTCGAAAAACACGTTTTAAGGTTCTATTAGCGTTTTAATTCATTATTTGGATCCGTTTTCTTCGGGAGTTGTTCCCATATATTATTTAGGTCTTATTAAACCTTTGGAATCCATATAATACGCTAACCGAGGTCTCATACCTCCTATGGTTATTTTAACGCTTATTTAGCGTTTTTTGCTTTTTAAGCGTTTCTTTATTTCTTTTTGGATTTATTCTCCTTACCAATATTAATTAGGTACCATTAGGCCCTTAAATACGTATTAGATTAATTTTAATCCTTATGTTTAAGTTCGGGGTATTTCAATCTACCCCCCTTAAGAAACTTTGCCCTCAAAGTTGTTCGAGGTTATGGGATTACTATACTTACTCATTCATACGTGTCTAATACCAAAGCCATATTTTCTTCCTCCTTACAATTCCCAAATCCATTACTCAGGGTCTCTACATACCATACCATACCAATGTACTATAGTTACTCCAATCCGCACTACTACTAACTATCCGGTTCCTCATTACAACGTTCATACATACCTACAGTGCAAAGCTATTCCCAAAGCAATGCAATACACATACGATCCCTCAGGCACCAAGGTCATCTAGACCCAGGACTCCTCTATGTCCCGCTGCCCTTGAACTAATCAACATACTACCTTACTATCTTCTTCGGTACACACTTCTAGCAGATCCTCATTCTTCATACTAAGGAAATCCTTTCACCACTACCAATTAAAAATTTTCCTAAAACACACAACTTCAAATTCCAATTTATATTCAACTTCTATCCTATGTGACTCTTGTGACCACTTAAGGGGAGCTTCAAGAATCGTTCGACCCTGATGTGATCAGCATCAGTGCTGAACTATCTTTCCACCCCAATTTGTGTTCGGTTTCCCTCGATCTGATCAGGATCAAGTTGACTTCCCACATCAGTTTCAAACAAACAGATAGTTTGATTATTTCAATTTTCTATTTTTACTCTTTCTAAGTCGTGATACGAATTCATACATCTCCAAAGGATGGAATTTCTCCATCGATCATCCTCACTCTACTTCCCGAATGCTTTACTCCATGGTTCAATACCTAATGCTCATTTCATCAACCTTCACTACTTCCATCCCTTACTCACCATCATCTCCAATATTCTAACTAAGGAATACTATTCTTATAAGATATAGTTGACTTCAATTGTTTCAAATAATTTACTTACGATTCCACTACTCATGACTTCACTCATCTATTACTCTCATTCATTTCGTACTTCCTCAAAGGCTACAATACTCGTGGAGCTCTATCCACTACTCATTACTTTTCTTTTACTAATACTCTTACATCGGTGTTACAAGATGGGTATATTCCTCCTATGGTATTTGCATATCTAATGCCTAGTTACCATAATTGTAATATGAATGAGTACTTATGTTTATTTAACATAGTATCAATCATCAGTTTGGTTCTCATTTGTGCTATGCACATTATGGTTTATGTGTTTATTCACAAAACTTACATTAAGCGGTTTTCGCTCTACCCCCTTAAAAGGGATTACGCCCACGTAATCTACCATATGTTATTATTATTAAACTTTGGTTTAATCAGTTTGGGCAAAGTGAAGCGTTTGGCTTCACTACGGTATACTATTAATAAGCTCTGGTCAATAGGGTCTTAACCATACCCATGGTTTAGTCTTTGCACCAAGAATTCCTATATGAGTTTATTTGACTCATAATTAATTCGGTTCTAGCCTAACCGGCTTCAAGGCATTAATGGCCATTTTATTATACTCACCAGGTAATTAATCTCCTGGCTAGGGCCCACTAGCTTCTGCTGCGCGACCCTGATAACTTGGGTTATCCACCCTTCTTGTTATCCTTAACGTGTTACACATCACCTTTTATCCGTCTATTATGGGCATAAGGTTTATTAAACAAATGCGGTATTCTTTTACCGTGTTTGAACTCAATGAGTTTAAGATTTATAGCCAGCTCTCTGGTAATCTTCTGCACATGCTATTCGTGCTTCCCCGATTATTCGTTAAGTTCCTCCGACTTATTGTCAGGCGAGGTTAAGTCACCACTTAACTGTAGTGCTTTCTGTTGTCACTAGCTTCTAAATTATACCAGTTTTCTGGTTCAGTACAAGTGTTCTTCACTTGTATGACCTTGCATTTTCTATGCGTCGGTCCTAGTGATTCCTTGTATCTCCTTTCACCTTATATTCCAATGGAATTCACATCTTGTGATTACTAGTGGTTGTACACTCTTCGTGCTTCTTTGGCCTTAGGCCGCACTGTATGTTGCTAAGCTTGCTTGATGGCTTATGTGCCATGTTCGTGGTGAAAGGAAAGATTTACTACGATTTACATTCTCCATATCCTAGCCATCTCATTAGATCCTTAGATGAACAAGTGCAATGCCAAAACACTCAGTCATACAGAGTGCAGAGGGTAAACGCTTGACAGTAAGTCACTTATGTGATAGGAAAGAATATTTCTGTGTGTCATCTCATACTTATACTCTGTCATTGCTTAACTACTTCCTCATAGCGGTCGCTTGTTGCGCACCGTATTCTTACTCATTGTACACATGTTTTTACTGACTCCGTTATGTGGTAGTTTCTCTTTACGCGCTGTTACTATCATTGGCACCATTTCTTATGGTGTGTATACGCTGAGGTTTTATATATCCGTGTAGGTGAGGTTGTCGTAGCATACCGCAGTATTATAATTCTAATGTGAAGATGTCTTATTCCATTAGGTTTTATGTGTAGGTTAACTTACCTCACATTCTATCATCATTTGTGATACAATTACCAAGTATCTTGGTTGACCAAGGGTAAAGCAATTTACCGGGTTACAAGCTCTCTTGAGCGTTGATCATTCATGGTGTGCAATGTGCACTCACATTGATTGTCTTTGACAACTATCATCTTCCTAGTGCCGGGCATCGGTTATAGGCTCCCGCTGTGTAGTTTTACTTTTGTATGTACCTGACCGGGACATCCCAAGAAACTTCAAGGGTTTTCTGGTCCCGTTCTCCAATTGAGAGTATTCTATTACTGATAAATGAAAGTTCTCGTTGAGGGGTTTGTCTCCACTCATAGGTCTAATGACAAGGTTTGCTATGTTGGTGTTTACACAATGGTCCACCACATGTTTGGGTGCTTATGGAGTATGCTTACTCCTTTAAGTCGTAATGGTTTGGAAATCTCATTTCCTTATTCATCACCCCTTGGCAATATCTATGCGTGGTTTTATTGTATAGTAGATGGAAGCCTTTCTAAGGGTTCACATCATCACCATTGGTGGTCTGGCTAAGGGGTACCTTCCTTGGGTTTCTCGTAGTGTCCAATGTGGACTAGGCCACGTTGGCATTATCCGATTCTTATGCCTCTGTAATTCTACAGGCATGAAGGTAATTAAAGTTGTCAACTGTAACTAGACTGTGCTCTAGTGACAGTGACTGAGTCCATTACTCCAAGCCCTATATGTTGAGCTTTAATTGGGTTGTTCAGTTGACGGTCTTTGTCGTATGAGACAATATCTCTTGCAAGTCTTGTTATTAAATGGTGTGGTTTTGCAACCGTTAGTTTACATAACGTAGTTGGTTTGTGGCTTAAGCCCTATTGCTGCAAGCTATGCTCTTTGCAACTGCTTATACATTCCACTCCTATATACCCCATAGGTTGGAGGTATTACTGGGCCCATGGTAAGTCGTGACATCACGCTTCCGTTCATAGGAGACCCTTTAGGCATTCTGTGTTATCAGTGCCTTTTTGTAATTTAGGGTATTTCCTGTTAAGTGAAATCCCTCGGTGTCTTAACCGAGTGTTGTTAGCTTTCGTGGTCTTATTATGACTTCGTTGATTGTTGTTAATTCAGACACCCTTCAAGGTTGCTCCTGGGTGTTGTTAGGTTATGCCGTTACATCCGGCTAAGTTTATAACATGTGTGTCTACTATACCGCCTTGTGGTATTGCATTTGAGTTATCCCTTTGGGTTATACGTCTCCGTTCTTGGGTAGACTGTTTATACTCCTCCTAGTGTTTAAGACTAGGTTTAATATCCTCTCAATGATGGATTATACTTATGGTAATCTTGTGATGCTCTTGGGAACCTGTCCCGTTTGTTGAGCATTGTGGTGTTCACGTTAGGCTTTGCCTTACTGTGTTCAGGCTGGGTATCTTCCAGCTGTCATGTGTTGTTTGATCTTGAGACATATCCAATGTCTATACTTATTAGTCTGCGCTCCTTTGCGCTTCCTAATTCTCATTCCTCATCTTCAGATGGATTCTCTGAGTTCTTTGTACTTAATCGTCTGAGGTGTCCAGCTTTCTGATTTGACTTACTGATGGTCCGTAGACGGAGTTGACTACTTCCCGTGCGTGCCCTACATGTATACATACGTGGGGTACCATGTTGATACGTTACCACTTACCAACTATGTCAGGCCCGCAAGCTCCTTCGGAGTGCGGTTGTCCCACATCCCGTAACGGGTACACTCGTAGTGTTCGTCACACGCCTAGTGAAGTATTCTATTGTCACTCCTCTTGTATCAATCTATGATACTCACCGTAATTCTGTTGGTTTTGTTTAAAAATCCAAGGTTTAAAAGAAAAGTTGTGGTTTTGAAAGAAGAATTTTGGGTTTTGAAACAATGGTTCGGTGTTAAAAGAAGTTCTACATGGCATAGCCATGTTTGTGGTCTTGACCAAGTCCAGCTTCCCGCTGACTGGTATGTTCTTAATACAATGGTCAGGCCGTCAGGCCTTTCCAAGGTTTGATTCCTCTAGCTTCCAGGATTTGTGATCCTATAGTTGTTTCACTGCTGTCACGGTACATTACTATGTACTGTGTGTGTTAGTGTTCCTCTACATGTTCCTGTTACTGCACTTGTGTGGCAAGTGCGTGGTACTATTGGTTTTTGGTTAACCTATACCGGTCTTGGTATGGTTCCACTTGTTTTAATAGTCTTGTTGACTCTTCCCTGATCATATTGATCTATGTTGGGTACTCGATCCTTTTAAGTAGCTTCTCATTGATTGACATGGTTGTCTTGTCGGGTATTTTCCAATCCTTGGAGGTCCCATTTATTTATTTGTTTCTCCCGTTGCTCGTTCCCACTGGTTTACCGTGGTTATTGAGCCTTAGCTTTTAGGCACTACTCTTGTAGTCCTATCGGTTATATCCCGTGGATATCTTGGCTGTGTAAGCTATGTCGGCCAGGTATCATAACCTTTGGCGTTGTAAGTTTGGAGTTAATCACTCCGACTATGTCCTTAGTCAGCTAGCATACCGTTGGTGGTATTATTTAGCTGTTATTGTTGTCCGTAGACTTGTGTCTCGGGTTCCATTACTGCTCCTTTTCCATTTCGTTGCACGTTAGTGCTTTTCTGCTGCTGGTTGACTAGCCAGGTTCGCGACTGAGCATGTCGCCCCATGCTGTTGTAAGTTTAGCCTCCTTGTGGTTGGAGTGCTCATTCCTACCCCATTAAGTGCGGGTATTGTTGTTCAACCGGATCCACCCCGGGACTTCCATTTCTGGAATCACTATATGTCAGTTCTTTCCTCTTGTAGGAATCTCATTACTGCCAGATCGGGTTTTCCCGAGTATGAGAGGCTTTCCTCTCTCTGGCGTCCTTTCCCAAGTTATACATGGGGATGCGGGGGCGGGTCTGGTATTGTAGGTATCCGGTACTCACCGGTAGTTCCTATATAGCATATCTCTAATGCTAACACTCAGCCCTTAGCCCTAAGCTTCTAATTCCTAACTCGGTATTCCTAAACTCGGTATTTCCAGTCATCAGAGCGATACTTCGCTCTGATACCACTTTTTGTAACACCCCTACCATTAATGCTGTGCTTACCGTCCAATCTCCTTACACATCAGATACACGCAGCGGATACATACTTACATAATGTGGGTGATACAATGCCGTTAGTCACCCCCGTGACTAACAAGGCTACTGCTACTACATACAGCATCGGTCTGATGGACCGGAATCCCGAGTATTACATAACTACAACACATACTCCATTTACCAAATAAGTACTGCAATCTTCATTCCATACAATACTCCATGTACAATACAATTTAATTCACATACCGAGTCTACTAGGATCCTCATACAAGTATAATACCTCTTCCAAACTCATACATTCTCCCTTGGAGACTACTTACTACCCATTCCTCACAACTACTTACTTTCTAGATACAAGGTTGTGCCGCCGGTCTCTTACCTTGAACACATCCGCTTCGGGTACCTGCACACTAAAAACGTTCCCCCTAGGGGGTCAGCTTTCGCTGCGCATGATAACCGCATACCCCGCGTACTAGTGAGGGTACGCCGACCACTTGGTCGAATACATGCAGTTCATTTTCATTCAAACATACATGCATACATGCTCTTATACACAATATTACAATACATTACGCAAGACATACACACATACATACACTTCATTACATACAAGAAGTACAACATAACCCATCCAATACATACTTACCTTTTTCCGAAGTACACATACACATTCCATACACAATATACAATACTTGTTAGCTTCATTGGTCCACCCGGGTTAATCGGGTGGAGATTACTCTTTTACTCGTTACTTCATACATACGCATACATACTTACTTACTCTTACTCTTACTCATGTTAAGTCGTCGGGACCTCCGGCCCTGGGGACTACTCCGTCCCACCTCCGGGATTTACTTGACTCACCAATCCGGGATGCTACCCATTTAAGGGATTTGGGCCGCGGACCAGTTTAAGAGTCAGGAATTGCAGCCAACCTCTTGTGACTCCGCATCCTCACGCGTGGCCGAAGCTATATCGGACTTCTACTCATTCCAGTTTACTCACTTAAGTTAGGAGTTAGGTAGTTAGGAATTAGCAGAAGTCATTCATACAAGCCACATACACAATTACTATGCTCAATACCCATTTATACAAAATACAATACAATACTTAAGTACAATACAAGATTCGAATACAAGTCATCATCATTCATATATCTCATGAATTATACAAACTATTGTTCAAGACAAATGCCAAGAACAATGTAAACAAGCACGAGTAAGTGCAATATAATCGATTCATGCATTTATCTTATTAGGTGATCAAATAAGCACACAAATCGGGGTAACCAGATTAGGATACAGGGCATGAAGAAATCATACCTTTCACCGTTGACTTTGGAACTCACCGACTCCCTTCGGTGTTCAACTAGTCGAATCCTATGACATACATACAATTGGGTGGTTAATTATCCATAACTAACCTTACTCATTACTTCCCTTACTGTTTCCCAGTTTATACTTACTACCCCATTGTTATTCAAATACATTTACTTAAGTTACTTACTTAAAATTATTTTCTAAACTTGTTCATGGCCTTAATGACCTTTAAACATCATCAATCATGTCTTAATTAACTTATAATATCATTACCCATCATTACCCATCCTTACCCAAGCTTAAAAATACATTCTGGGTAGTTTTTGTGTTGGTCCGGGTTGGTGTCCGGGTTTACAAACCTGGACCAACTCGCTGGAACAACATACGGGTGAAAATTAGGTGTGGTCCGGGTTTAGGGCTGGGTTTACAAACCCGGACCATACATTGTTATTCCTCTCGGGTGAAAAATTTGGGTGGTCCGGGTTTGGGGATTGGTTTGCAAACCCGGACCATTCCTTTGCAAATCTCTCGGGTGTGTTTTTGGGGTGGTCCGGGTTAGTGTCTTGGTTTGTAAACCCGGACCATCCCTTTGTAAAACTTTCTGTCGAGTTTTCATGCTAGTCCGGGTTTGTGTGCTGGTTTGCAAACCCGGACTAGTTACAGTATTGCAACATATATAAGTTTTTGAGCTTGTTTTAATTCCAAACTTCTACCAATCTCTTCCCTAATATTTCTACATATAATCTAGCATGTTTTAACTTTGTTTAAGCATTTTAAACTAGCCCAAACCACTCTCTAAACTCCTTTGTCAATATCTGTTCACTTACAGATTTTTCCACTGTTATTCTCTTCTCTGTTATAGTTTTCTCCTTCCACAATGCTACAGATTTTTCCTTAAATCTTTACCATTCAATACTCCCTCTACTAATGCTACTCCTAACATCCTCAATGCATTGCCTCAATCCTAGCTCCATCCCATTACTTAACTCCTCTTCTAAATCTGTTACAAAGTACTAAACTACTCACTTAAACTCTCCAGATACACTTAGTCACCACATAGGTATCCCTTCCTCCTCCTCATCTAAGTCCTTCAATTTCCATAAAAATTTGGGCATAGGTTCCCCTATATTTCTAACATTGCCCACATACATTTTCAGCTCACACATTCATTCCAATTCCCCAAATCAAGTCACACATCATTCCACACAATATACCACAATATTTTTCCTGCACATACATACTCATTACCCAATGTTTTCCCAAGCTTTTAATCATCCTTTAAAAGTTCCAAAACAGCTACATTACCTTACTCATCATACTTCAACATACCTACTACTCATAACCTCATTCATTGCTCATTTCACCTGTTTGTAAACAGCATCAATATACCAAACTCTCCAACACAATACTACCCATTATCACTCAATAATTTCCTGCACATTCCCATTTCTTTCCTTAAGGTTTATACATGTTTTGGGATCAACTTTTGAAGCTTTAAAACATTTAAGTTCTCTTACCCATTTCACTACTACTCATTATCATTATACATCGCACATTTTAAACTACTAAAAACTGTTACATAAAACATTTACAAGACTCCACAAAAGAGTGCAATTTACCTTGTTCTTTACTAGCTTCTCCTTTCTTCTTCTTTCTTTCTTCCTTCTTTCTTTCTTTTCCTTCCCACCGGTTTTGTAGATTAAATTCTCTAACACTACAACCCATACACACCACCATTCAATACAAAACTAACCCCTAACCATCTTTGAAGCTTAAGGTATATTCTAGGGTTTAGGAAATCGCATTACCTTGCAAGGGTGCAAATGAAGCTTGGAGTGGTTCAAGAACAAGATTTCCAACTCCTTCAACAAGCCAAAATCGGCTAGAGTGCAAAGAAACCAAACAAGGTTTTAGCTTCATTTTCGTTTTGCCCATGAGGCTAGAAAAACAAAGGAGTTTCAAGAAGATTTTTACCTTAAAATGACAAGGAGGAAGAGGTGGTTCTAATGGTGGTCTTGAAACTCCAAATGCTCCATACCCATGGAGATGAAAGTTGTTGTTTTCGATTTTTGAAAAGATAGGAATGTAGCTCTTGATGAGAGGATTCCAATGGTACAAGTTTTGTAATTTTTGGAGGAGATTTGAGGTAGTAACAAGAGGAGAGAAGTGGTGTTTTGTGTGGGTTTGTTCATTCCTCCATGGCTGTCGCTGGATAAGAAGAAGAAAGAAATAGAGAGTGAGGGGGAAGGGGCTGCTACGTGAGTGAAGAAATGAGAGGATAGGAGAGAGAGAGTGTGAGTGGTAAAGTAATATATGTTACTTTTTGCTTTTGAAATGCTTTTGTCTTTTGTGAATAAAAAGAGAATAGAGAGTGTGTGAGAGAGAGAGCAAATCGTGACACACAGCCCATGTGGGTTTTAGAATTCTATTTACAATATTGGACACATAAGTTTTGGTTATTTATGTTTCTACCCCACAACTTCCCGTTTTTGACAGTTTTTACTAATTGCTCGTTTTATTGATTTTATTGGTTCTAAAGCTTCACTAATATTTATTAATGATTATTTAGTTGACCAAAATTGTTACGAGTCTATTTGACCCGCTTAAAGACACGTTTTCCCCGGTTACCTCGAAAAACGCGTTTTAAGGTTCTATTAGCGTTTTAATTCATTATTTGGATCCGTTTTCTTCGGGAGTTGTTCCCATATATTATTTAGGTCTTATTAAACCTTTGGAATCCATATAATACGCTAACCGAGGTCTCATACCTCCTATGGTTATTTTAACGCTTATTTAGCGTTTTTCGCTTTTTAAGCGTTTCTTTATTTCTTTTTGGATTTATTCTCCTTACCAATATTAATTAGGTACCATTAGGCCCTTAAATACGTATAGATTAATTTTAATCCTTATGTTTAAGTTCGGGGTATTTCAACCCGTACCCGACCCGTCACCCGTTATGTATCACCCATCACCCGTTTCACCCGTCGCCCGTGGGTGAAGCGGGTGAACCCGTTTACCCATTTACCCGTTTGTTTTTCTTTTTCCTTGTTCGCCACTAAGGTTTGCAAATTACTTAGAGTGGAGAGAAAATAGAGACACAAAGCATGTATGTTCTATGTTCGCCGGTTAGGATTGTGAAATTTACTTCAGAGAAAATAATGAAATATTGCACAGAGCATGTACGTTTCATGTTTGCCAATTATGGTTGCAAAATTACCATGAGTGAAGAGAGAGAATAGAGGCGCAGAGCATGTATGATCAATGTTCGCCTATTAGGATTGTGAAATTACCTTCAGTGAAGAGAATGAAAAACTTCATAGAGCATGTAAGTTATTTGTTTTTCAGTTAGGGTTTCAAAATTATCGAGAGTGAAAAAAGAAAATAGAGGCACAGAGCATCTTTGTTCCATGTTTACCAGTTAGGGTTACAATTACCTTCAGTGAAGATAATTAGAAACTGCGTAGAGCAAGTATGCTAGGGCTGTAAAATTACCGAGAGTGGTGTGAATAAAGAATGACGCAGTCACCCAGAGCATGAATGCTCCTTGTTCACTAGTTAGGGTTACAAAAATCATGTGAAGGAGAATGAATAATAAGTAACAATTTAACATATAATATATATTATATATATATAATCTATGCGGGTGAGCGGGTCGGGTGATGGGTGAAAAATGTTCACCCGTCACCCGCCCCGCACCCGTACCCGTTCCACCCGTCACCCGTTTATGCGGGTTTTCACCCGGTTTAGCGGGTCGGGTGACCGGGTGAAATGGGTACCGCGGACCCATTGCCATCCCTACTGAACATGAGAATATTCGATACGTTGAGGGAACCCTTAAATCTGAGAATACTAGACATTGGTAATTCCCTGAGCTAATGAGGGTATCGGGAGAGATACTTCTAGGCTAATCCATGAGATTGTAAGATACTCCGAGAAAGGAGTGTTGGGAATTTGAGTAGTCCAGTAAAAATGGACATTTGAGTATTTGAGGAGCTAAGTGTATAGCTCTGCTGGTATTGTAAGCCCGGTGGCGAGTCTTGTGTATGACTCTGCTCGGAGGTTATGAGTAATGAGTAAGTACGAGTACGGTAATGAGTATTGAGTAATGAGTATGTACGAGTAAAGTAATGAGTACTGAGTAATGAGTATTGAGTAATAAGATGAGTATTGAGTAATGAGTAAGTACTAGTAAAGTAATGAGTATTGAGCAATTGTAACGCCCATATTTAACGTATTTACATCGGAATTAGAATACTAAGGCGATTACAGTCCATCGGGTTCCAAACACCCGGTACCAACCTCACCAATTACAACCATTACAATTATCTAAGTTACGGTCTGAACTCAAGAAAACATCGTAAACAAAACTGAACGTAAAATAGAATTACTCTCCACAGTTCCTAATTCCCATCCCAATCACTCATGCTCTTCGTGGCCACCTGTATAAACAATTCGTACCTGCAAGATGAAACCAAGCAGCCCACCCCAGGAGGGGTGAGTCAGTTCCCTGGAATGGAACTGGTACAATTCTTCAAAACAATAATTAAACAACTCCTCAAAATAAACAGTAACTTGAAATCAAACTCTTGAAAGTAAAACAGGGAAACAATGCACTTTAAAATCACCAAGTCAAAGATAACCAGTTAAGGATAGAGATAAATAATAGAAAGGTAAAGTTAGTCAATCCAAAAATCACATCATGAGTTAGTGAAGATCCAATGCTCAAGTTAGAACCAATTCCAGTTAGGAGTAGAGAGACCCAGGTAGTCACAAGGACTAGGAATGAAAGAAGATATCCAAGAACCAACAACTCAAGAGTGAAATAAAACCAATTGGGAGAGATGGCCCCCACCGCCAGATATCAATGTCCTTATGGACGAGGGATATACAGCCCCCTGTGTCAAATATAAATGTCCTGGTGTACGAGGGATATACAGCCCCCTGCTATTACCGACCCGTTCTCAGTCATCGGTGAAGACGCGCGCACGTCACAACAAAAGACTCAGCTCATGGATGAAACAATATCCAGAGTCAAAGGAAGAATTACCAAGATTGTCCTTTTCCATACTTCCACTAGATCACTAACAACACCAGAGCAATACCAAAACACTCAGTCCTACAGAGTGCAGAAGCGTAAACCCTAGGCAGTTAATGTCTAATGAAACAACCAAATAGAAGGAACCAATAACCATGTAAGTTTCATATTCAAGGCTCAGTTAGTCACACAAGCTGAGTTAGTCACACAACCATTTCCTTTTAGAAATCCATTTTAGCTCAATTAGCGTTTGTCAAAAACATCCCTTAAATCTTGTTAGCAGAGCATAAGAGTACGAGAAATCGAACCTGGATAACGCTGTAGCAGTTCTAGTCAACTTGCGCAAACAATCAACAGTACTCTGAAGAATATTAAAGGTAGTCTATCATCAATCATTTGTAGCCTACGTTAAGCTTAAATAAACTCCTCACTCTTATTTCTAAGTCTCAATTAAATGTTACGTATAACCTTCGACTTATCTTAGAATGTTAATAATAACTCTTAAGCTCAATACCCTTACTCTTAATTTAGAATAACGTCATATCATAACCCATGATAGGTTTGTCTTAGAATACTATATTATTATCCCACAATGTAACGATTATTCATTCTTATCAACATCTACTAGCCGACCTATTATGATTAACTCTTCCCCTTAACTTAATTAAGACCTACATCTTGTATATTGGAATCATAGTGTTGTAGATACATTTTATTATAACTTAATTGAGCCACTAAACTCAATTATCATATCCTTAGTTTAGAATGACTTTCTATTATAACCGTCTAATAATCTTGTCATAAGATGTTGAATTACCTCTCATATTGAAATAACTATATTATTATTAACTTAGACTTATCGAACTCTCACATTAATTATTCACAAGATATCATATTTACTTTATCATCAACTATATAATAAGGTGTTTTAAGATAACCTTTTATGTATCCTTGCTTACATTTAATTTCCTAAATGTTTTATTTATACACGCATTACCTCCATAGACTATGTATAATCCTTTAATACTAAACTTCAATAAACTTAAGGTTTCAAAGGAGTAGCGTAATAAATTATTATCCTTTATTACGTTTTAGGATAAACATTACATCTTAACATAAGGTAAAATTTATCTAAGAATTAAATCCCCATTCATAAGTGAAATTGCCAATTATTTAATAAGATCATCTATTCTGAAAATTCTCATATTTTACATTCAAATAACATATCAATATTCCCTATTACCGTAAAGTATATCAGTACAATATCTTATGTAACTTAGTTCCGTCTAATTAAAGGTTTAAAGTTTAAATATCTAATTTATATTTACAAGTTCTAGCTATTAACTACAACACTTATTTATAAACCCACATTCTAAATATTGGTAGTTAATGTTATAAATGTATTTTATATGGCTTATCTACTTCTAAGAAACTTAAAGATTATTATCTAGATTATCTCCCTAGTCATATTTAACTTAGTTTTATATCTCAACCCTTTTAATGATTTTACCTTAAAACATTAAGTCATTATTCAATACTATATATGTTATGAAATGATTAAATCTAGACTTATAAATCCACTTCGCAATAAAAGTATTTCATTTACTTTATTATTGATTATGTTATAAGATCTATTTGTGTAACATTTTGTGAAATCTAATTACAAATTTTCCTAAGTGTTAACTTATTAACTACTTAACCCAATTATAGACTTACATTATGGTCGTTGACTAATACTATACATGTATTTTAATACGGTTTATATAAATCTTAGAAATTCAAAGATAATTCTTTAAGTTCAATAATCATAATTTAATACCGCCTCATATAATATTCTTTTATTAGTATTATGTAGAGGTTTAGTTTATCTCATTAATTCCTTCATATTATATTTTCTATAAGGTATTTTATTTCTTTTATTTATGTTTAGTATATATATATATATACTAGGATTTATTCAAGACATTCTTTATGTAGTTTTATTGCATTTAATTATTTATATTAACTTTTACACATATCTATATCCAATATATGTTTTATAAAATAAAGTATTTTCCTTAGTTCTAGTTAAGTATATTAACCTCCACATTATATAGTTAGTATAAATATAGATTAATTAAATTCCTTATTTTAACATATGTTACTATTTTATTTCTTATATATATAAATATATATATATATGTATTTAATTTTTACTTCACTCAAAAGTTGATACTCAAAAATATTTCTTAACATTCTGTATTAAATGTTAGTTTAGTCTTATTATATTATTTTCAACCTATAAAGTTTATTAATAAGTCATACTTTAATTTTTGTTACATTAAAAACCTTATGTTATGAGATAACTTATGAGAAACCTTAGAAATACAATTTTTAAACCTACTTCCTCTGTCCAAAAATTCCCAAAAATGTATATAGTAACTATAATATTTTAGACACATTATAAAATTTTATTTCATAAAAATATCTTTTTAATTTAACCAAATAATTCCATAATACTCGGAACTTGTACAAATTATAACTTACTTTTAAAAACTCAAAACCCATATTAATTTACATCAAAATAAACTAGATTTTATAAGGAATCTATACTTAAAATTTCAAGTCAAAATACATTCGGGAAGGTTGTTAAATAAATCTAACAAGATAGGGTATTATTATAGAATTATATAAACTTAATATATTAATAATAACCCACGTTTTAATCTCGGCCGTCCGTTCCACTTAACTACGATCAGACGGCCCAATTTTCCCCAGTTCTTCAATAAACCCCAAATCGACACGAACAGAGATTCGATCGATTCTCTCAATCCACAGGACGAAATTCGGTGATTCTTGTTTCATTGGATTCGAAATTAAAAGACGAATCCAATAGTACTAATTTTATAACCTATAATGCAGTGTTCGATGATTTCAGTTATGGGCTGTTCGAACTAGGGTATGTGCGAGTTTCTGATTCGAATTCCTACAAACTCTCTCAATGTATTGCGTAATTGGTTAAATTGATAGAGGGGAATGAACGGGAATGCAAAAACGAACATCATAGATGGTTGAATTTGGTCGGAATCATACCGGAGATGCGCCAACGAGGAGAATCAAATTCGTTTTTCTGGAAAACTATGATTTTATGTGCTGACCAAGTGGGGAACTTTAGTTACTTATATCTTCCATACGATGGAGAACTAGCTTGAGGTTCCTTCATAAGAATTGTAGAGGAATCAGAGATCTTTAAAACGAGCTATAGAACAAGAATTTTCGCCCACGAATGAAGAAGATATGATAGGACGAAATTTACCTGTTCAACTGAAATTTCCGGATTTCTGGGTTTCCCGAACTCGGGGAGGCAACTTTCGATGCCTTTATCTTTCACCCTATTGAGAATCAGCCTTTGGTGTAAAAAGGAAAGTTTTAGAGGAGTTAACGAGCTTTCCAAAGAGATATTGTGCATGAATTTTTGTACAAGGACGAGAAAGTTATGATAATGACAAAAATCGGGCTGACCATTCGTTTCTGGAAATTCTGGGCAGAAAACTCACGAACTGAATCAGGTGACGAACTTTAGACGATTTTCTGTGCCAATTGGTAGTGATTCAGACTTAGATGTCTAAATAGAAGTTGAAGAAGAATTAAAGAGCTTTAAAATGAGCTATGTAACAACGTATTTGGCTCAAGAACGAGAGAGTTATGGCTAGCACAAAATCAGACGTTTACCTGACAAATCTGGATTTCTGGGTTCATCAGGATAAGGAGGCAACTTTGAGACGGCATAACTTTTTTTGTGAGGTGAATTAGGTTTAACTTGATAGATGGTTTAAAACTAGGTTAAAAGGAGAAGAGAATGCAAAAGACGGCACTCAAAAATTCTCAAAGACGAGAGAGATATAGATGTCACAAATTAGGCCAATATTCTGGCGGAAGTTAGCGAAAATTGTGGAGATAAAATGACTAACAGCTGAGGCATGCATCCCGAGGCGCAAAGGTGAGTCAGCAGCCATGCCACATCAGCATCTTTTCAGAACTTTGGCTCTAAACTTCATTTTATCATAACTTTGGCCAGGATGATCCGTTTTTGACCTTCTTTTTATCAATCTTCTTGGTTTTCCATAACCTTTTTATTGGTATAGGTTTCATGGGCTGGTTTGACCATTACCAAAAAGTCAACCCTAGCAAGGCTTAAGAAGCTTTATGGTTTCCATAATTTTATTTTGACTTTTATGAGTCAACACTGGTGGAACGCGAGCTTTTAATTACGGTCCAAAACCGTGTTACATTACGGTTCTGGACCGTAATCTACGCGGGTGTCAATAAAGAAGGCGACGTCTTTAATTACGGTTTTAAACCGTAATTAATGGCCCTTTTCCGGCCCGCGTGTCATTGACTTTACATTACGGTTATTTGTAAAACCGTGATCTAAAGTCCTTTGGCGCGCGCGAACCAAAGGACTTTAGATTACGGTTTTACAAATAACCGTAATGTAAAGTCGACACTTTAGATTACGGTTCTAACAATAACCGTAATCTAAAGTGTTTTGGCGCGCGTGCCCAAAGGACTTTAGATTACGGTTATTGTTAGAACCGTAATCTAAAGTGTAATTTTTTTTATTATTTTATTTTTTTTTTCAAATCTACACAATTGCAACAGAGACAGAATTGTAACAGATAAGCAACAGAGGGCAGAAACTGCACAATTGAACCACCTGAATCAAATACCAACAACACAAATTCATTCTAATAAAGCACCAGATCGAAAATCCGTAACATATTCAATCTGTTACACAATTGCAACAGAGATAACATCTAATAAAGCACCAGATCGAAAATCTGTAACATATTCAATCTGTTACACAATTGCAACAGAGATAACAATTGCAAATTCATTTCTGCGCACAATTGCAACAGAAATATTCAATACAACAGCTAGAATCTGTTACAGCAGCAGCTAGCATAATTCATTACAAACAGAATCAGAGCAACTAACAAAAAATATAATCTGTTACACAATATAATCTGTTGCAGCAGCAACTAACAGAATCAGAGCAGCAACTAAAAAAAATATATGTTACAGCAGCAGCTAGCTAGTCTACCACTCCATTCTCATAAACATGGCTGCCATGCTCTCTCTGACATGCAACAAGTCGGCAGGAGCATAAGTCTTGAATCTGGCATAATCTCTTTAATCTGCAACAAGAAAAGGAATGGAACACATAATGAGATTAAGATAAAGACACAAAAAATCTGCCGAAAGAATTAAATACAAGACATCGTTCGTATTACCTTGTCAATATCATTCTTAAAACTTGGGAAGTACCCGCAGAACTCGTACATATACCGCATCACGTAGTACCCGCAACTCTTAGAATCCTTTTGGGTAGGGCACTAAATCACCAAAATTCACAAATGTAAAACAATTGTACAAAGATAATAGCAGCACGAATGAAATACATGAATTACCAAACCTTGATGTAATCGACGGTCAAATCACCAAACTCTCCCTGAGGGGTTTTTTTGTAACAACTGTTACATATATTAACAAAAGCGTTTAGCAAAATGAACAAGTACATTAATTTTGGTTCAAAAAACTTACAAACAATTAAATAGTAATAAAAACTTACTCTTTGATTAAGTCTTCAGTGTTGAATTCTTTCCACTGCCCTAGTGGATCTAGAACAAGCAGAGTAGCGGTGGCAGCGCAGAATATAAACAAAGCCCAGTGGTGGCTACAATGTCAAATACAAAATGAAATGAGAAATGAAGGTAACAAAGTTAGCTAATTAGTATGTAATTTTATATTAGAACTCACGTTTGGTGATACGGCATTAGAATGAATAATTTATTCTGTTGTTCAACAACATTGAAGACATGAATCATGTAGTTACAAAACCTCCCAGGGTCCCTAGTGACATTGTCGTACGATAAACGCTCCGGGCACACCGCAGTAACGCGTGTCATGTCCTTCTCAACACATCTCTCAAGCAGACATCTATTATATCACATGTACTATAAAAAGTTAGCCAATGCAACTTCATAGATACTTATTCTATATGTTTTACAGTATGAGGAAAGAACACTTACTTTAGATAAGCTTGAATAATGTTAATGTTCAGATAATCTCCACATCATCTCTCTGATGTCCTCAAAGTTGATTGCCGTCATCATATCTTCTTCGTAGTGAAACATCGACTTTGGAAGCGTCATCATGAAGTTGTTAGTTTGAGATGACTTCACCATGATCTTGTCGTAGAGATTCATCTGCTTGGCCCCCAAAACATTAACAAGTTTTTGTGGCAGTGCGAGCTTATTTTTAGGCGCCTCAGAAGTCCTGGTGCGACCCCGGACGGGCGCTGGATTCTTACCTTTCGCACCCCGACTCACTGGATTCTTACCCTTCACACACAAACAATAAAGCATAAATGTAAAGATAATTACTAATTGATTATTATAGTAACATTAAACATTTATCTAGAACATACCCTTCTGGCAGGATTCGTCGGCGCGCTGATCTCTTCTTCTCTGGGCCGGGATACGCGGCGAGGAACCTCAGGGATCTCAGGATTCGCCGGCGCGCTGGTCTCTTCTAGTCTGGGCCGGGTTACGCGGCGAGGAAGCTCAGGGATCTATAATAGATTAGATTAGACACTTAATGCTAAATAATGCATTTTATTAGATACTAAATGGTTGTCAAACAGTCTTACCTCATCGGTGACAACAATATAACATGCTGGCCAGGGCAATATGTCTCCCTTCGCTTCGATCAGCGTGCATTTGTTGTCAATCGCCATCGGAAGGTATGCATCCTCAAATCCATCAACTATCAGGTCCAAGGTCACGCGCGTAGAATGGGGGTAGACGTACGAAACTGATGAGCGTGAGTGGACCTGATGGCAACACCATCCCGTAGGCCGCATCTACAGGGTGCCCGTCTAATGGTATTTGGAGACGACATTTTTTTTGCTCTTTTAATAAACAGAGATAATACGTGAAATAAATAAGTGAGTCCAATCTAATACTATTTAAATAACTTTATTTTAGAAGAAAAATCGTTAAACAAAGTTAACCTGGATGTTGGCAAACGGGTACGGGTCAGCGGCCGGAGCACAACTAGACGAGGAAGACATTCGAGGAGGATCTAGCTGCTGCTGCTGAGTAGTCGCATGTGCAATCGCATTCAACGCTTCCTGCAGCCTCTCCTCGATAGCCCGGCGCTCAGCAGCATGTTTCTCGTCATTAGCTTGGCGCTCAGCAGCGAACTTACGCTCTACCATCGCCTCGACTTCAGCAGCACTCATCTGACCCTTCCTAGCAGATGGCGGGAATACGTTCTTCTGACGTACTTCCCCCAAATCCTCTAACACGCCCCGGGTGATCCTTCTTCCCAAGCATTTGATTCAGCGCGTCGTCTTGAGAAGGAGGAGCGTGTAAGTCCACTTCTCCTCTCTGTGCCGCATCGTACTGTCCAATTTTCAAAGAACTTAATGACGAGATTTAAGATCAACAAACACTTGAGTATATAAGTAAATTATTCAACAGCTACTTTCAAATACTTACAATTTGGTTTGCCAGTTGTTCCATCGCAGCATTAGGAAATATCCTCTGACCTTCGCTGGTCGTTTTCTGGCGTCCCAGTATGTACATCTGCACCCTCCTCGCCTCAGAGACATCCTCGATCGGGCATTCACTTCCATCCTCATTCCTCCGTGTCAGCAAACCAGCTTCTTTCCATCCCTCGAGGCTGCCCACATATCCCCTTCGTCCCATGGTGTGGGGGTAGAGATTAGCTTCACGGTTTTGTCGTGCTTGTTCTTGTACTTGCTGTTAAGAAAGTACAACAGGAAATTAATTAGAAAATCAGGGATAAAGCATTATGAGCATTAATTAAGAAAAGAGTACACACAAACATACCCTGAACTCGGGGGTGGCGTGCCGCTCAACGAACTCCTTCCATCCTCTTCAGTTATCATGCCATTGTAAAACTACGGCGGAGGCTCAGTGGGGGCACCTGTGATCCAATGCTCAACCAAGTAGTGGCGGAATGATTTAGCTTTGCCGGCACTAAAGAAAAGAAAAACGGTCTTCTTCACTTCTTCTGGGATCTTGTACCGTTCTTGCACCTTCTTCCAGATGGTCTCCTTTACTTTTTCCGGGACTTGTTTCCATGTGTGGTTGATGCAGCAATGTGATCTGGCCAGAGTCCCTAGCATACTAGCGAACTCTGACCTGCTGCCCCCACCATACCTCCCATACTGGTCCCACAGAAGACTAATCTGATCCGGTTTCTGCAGTTTCAACCCACGGGTCGGACCTCTACCTCTGGGTCTCTGAGTAGCACTCGTAGAAGGTGCACTCATGGAAGGGCCAACAGCAGCAGCGGCAGATGTGGATGGGGCAACAGCAGCAGCGGCAGATGTAGATGGGACCGGTACCATTTGCTGCTCATTTTCCTCCTCCTCACGACAAAATAAATCGAACTCTTCATCAGCCATGTCCTGATCAGCCATGCCTGCAAGGATTGAAATACAATTTGAATTAAATTAAGCATTTCATAATGGTCATAAACAAGCAATAAATAAAAGAGTGTTAATTTCATATAAATTTTTATAGTAATAACTTACATACACCATTATCTCTCAACCCACATTCCCTCGTTATGGTCTGATCGTATATACTCACGATGACCTGTGACCTCAGCCTCTTCCAATGAAATAGGAACAGTTGGAGGTTCATCTTCTGCATCATACTCATCCTCATCAACCACACCATCCACACCAACTATTCCTCTTCTCCCTTTAAGCACAACAGACCATCTAGGATTACAGGGATCAGTTACATAAAATATCTGCTTAACCTTCGTCCCAACAACGAATGGCTCAACCGTGGGAGTAGCTCTAGACAGATCAACCAGTTTCATACCATGCTCCTCCTCACGGTAGCCATGATTGTTGTTAACCCAGTTACAGCGGAAAACACACATTTCGTAGCTGTTGTAGTCCAATACCCAGATGTCTTGTATAACACCGAAATATGATTGTTGTACCGAGACAGGACTATGACCCACGACACCGATGTCATATAAGTTTTGATAAGCTTCAAGCTCTACACCACTGTTTTGATTCGTTGACTTCTGATCCTGACGTTCTGTGAAAAAGGTGAATCCGTTGACATCGTACCCCTCATAAGAAATTACATCCAGATTTGGTCCAAATGCAACTACTTTAATCAGTTCAGGCACATTCGTGGACTGATCGGACAACACTCTCTCTTTGAACCATCGGACAAATGTCCTATTCTGCTCATTTTGTAGTCTAACGTCACTCATGTTTGGATATTGTGCTCTTAAAACACACAAGTGTTCATCAAAGTATGGTTCAACATCTTCAAGATGACTTAGCACAACTAAATGAGCTTTGTTAAGAGTGTCTATGTCAATTCTTTTCAGTTTCCTTCCAACCGTGCCAACACCCTTCAATCTGCCCTCGTGTCTAGAACGTGGAAGTCCAATGGTATCGACACCTTCTAGGTAATTGGTGCAGAAGTCTACAACTTCCTCTGTGATAGTGCCCTCTATAATACTACCCTCTGGGTGACGACGGTTCTTCATTTTCTTCTTCAGGACACCCATGTACCTTTCGAACGGATACATGTAGCGAAGGTACAAAGGACCACACATCAGAATCTCTCTTACAAGATGCACGAGGAGATGTATCATTATGTCGAAGAACGATGGAGGAAAATACATCTCCAGCTGGCACATTGTCACAATAAGATCCTTTTGTAATTTAGACAGAGTGTCCACATCAAGAACCTTAGACGAAATGGATTTGAGGAAGACACTGACGTTTGTGATTGTGTGTCTGACAGCATCCGGCAAGATCCCACGTAGTGCAATTGGCAAAAATTCTTGAAGTAGGACATGATAATCGTGAGATTTCATTCCTACTAATTTGAAATCTGTCATGGACACTAGGTTTCTTATGTTTGAGGAGTAACCTGATGGTACCTTGATGTTGTAAAGGGTACTGCATAGACTATGTTTCTCTTCTTTAGACAGAGTGTGACAGGCAGGAGGCAAGAATGTGCGTTTTCCACGTTCTTGCGGGCCAAGCTCTGTGCGTATGCCCAACTCAATTAAATCTTTTCTTCCTTTCAAATGATCCTTTGTCTTTCCTTTTATGTTCAAAAGAGTGCTAGTGACACTTTCACCCACGTTCTTCTCGACATGCATCCCATCGATACAATGTCTAACCTCCAGATGCTGCCAGTACTCTAGTTCCCAAAATATTGATTTCTTTTTCCAGACACTTTTTTCACCACTTTTGGTTGGCGGCCCGAAGTTGTTCACAATATTATCCAACTTTTTGTAAATCTCTGTACCTGTCAAAGGCTGGCGCGCCATGCTGTGATCAGTTTTCCCATCGAACTCTTTCGCCATCTTTCGATACTTATGTCCTTTTGGAAGCATTTTTCGGTGGCCCATATACACGGTTTTCCCACTATGTTTCAAGCGAATGCTACAAGTGTTTTCACCACAAATCGGACACGCCAACGCCCCCTTGATTGAATAGCCTGAAAGATTACCATAGGCGGGGAAATCATTGATTGTGCAGTACAACATGGCACGCAAATTGAAGTCCTCTTTACTGAATGAGTCGTAAACCGTAGCCCCTTCATTCCACAAGAGTTGTAGATCCTCTATCAAAGGTTGTAGGAATACGTCAATTTTGTTGCCCGGTTGCTTTGGACCAGATATTAACAAAGACAACAAGATGTGTCTTGGTTTCATGCATAACCATGGCGGTAGATTGTAAATAAAAGCACAGGCCAGGTACTGTGTATGCTACTCAAAGTACCGTAAGGGTTCATCCCATCCGTGCACAAGCCTAGCCTTAGGTTTCTCGGTTCGTTACCAAACTCAGGAAATTTTACGTCTATGTTTCTCCACTGTGGTGCATCAGCGGGATGTCTTAATCTGCCATCCTTTTTCCTGTGAACTGAATGCCACCGAAGATTCTCTGCGTCTTTCTCAATGGAGAACAAACGTCTGAACCTTGGAATGATGGGCAGGTACCACAGTACCTTAGCTGGTGAACCTTTCTTACTACCGCTGATGTGAGTTTGTTGTTTCTTATACCGTGACGCTCCACATGCTGAACAGCTTTCAGCAAATTCATCCGATTTCCAAAACAGCATGCAACCATTTGGACAAGCATGAATTTTCTGGTACCCCATACCCATTGGGCACATCATTTTTTTGGCTGAGTACGTAGTCGTTGGTAAAACGTTGTCCACCGGAAGAACGTATTTCAATAGTTCCAGGAGGTCAGTGAAACTTACGTCGCTCCAGCCATGTTTCGCTTTCAAGTTGAATAGCTTGAGGACGACACTCAACTTGCTTAACTTTGTAGGGTCACACCCGGGGTACAACGGTGTTTTGGATGAATCCAACAAATTTTCATGCTTGTCTGGCGTGTTAGAGTAATGTCGTTCCACATCTTCGAGCATAGTCTCAATGTCATCATCCCAGAAATCTGGCTCAACGTTCCCTGTAACGTCTTCTGGGTCACCAGCAACTGTATCATCTCCAAGTTCTGTTTCTGTGTTTGCCTGACCATTATCCCCTTCGTCAGGCTTAATAACATCGAACGCACTCTGACCATGCCATCGGATTATGTCTTGGAAATCTTTTGTAAAACCGCGGCGGATCAGATGTTCCTTAATTGTTTCAACGCCGCGATATCTCAGATTGTTTTGGCAGTCGATACACGGACAAAATATGTATCCCTTGTCTGTAGGTTTCAGATTGTTCGCCAACACCGTGCATAACTTATCAACTCCTTCTAAAAACTTGTCGTCCAAATTTCCGCTGTAAATCCACGAACGTTCCATCTCCTTCTAGCTATTTATATGAAGGCAGCCATTTCATACCGTCACCCGTGGCAGAGTCTTTACACTTTTGTATCTTATCAACCTAAATCCATCCATGAGTATTAAATCCCACCGGTGAACGTGTTTTTAATATGTAATTTATTGAAAATTTCGGCAGCATCTCCCTACAGTTCTTCAAATGCACGATATTATGATATTAATCAATAATATATGCATTCGAAGAACAATAAAGAGATACTGCTGAAATAATCAATAAAGTACAATTAAAAACACATTCACACCCTAGGTGTGAGATTTAACAATCATGGACAGTCCCGACAGGGACTGCCGAAGATATACCTCTATTAGGTATATCTTGGGCGGATAACTATGTTTGGTAGTTTGTCAAATATTATATGTATATATGTAAATCTTACCTCTGGTAGACGATTAGCCGATGCTAAGACGGTTGAGGTCGGAAGCCAAAATAAAGTCGTAGTCCTGATGCATAAATGAAAAACGACAACATTAGAATTCATCAAAAAATCAAGGTTAAATGCTAGCTAAACCGCGGAAAAAAATCGACAGCATCTCCCCTATATTTCTAACGTCTCCAAATCAGTTTTATCAAAGTCAAATTTGCACGCACCATCTAGAACTAGTAACATACATAAACTTATCTTCTACTATAAATGAAGTTTATTTATGACCTTCTCTGCAGTACTTCAGATTGAAGGACTGAAACTAGTCATTCTAGAACCATTAAAATACCGAAACTCATCTTATTCTTTCTGGTGGTTATAACAATAGCATTGTTGATTCCTGTCACAGATTGTGAATCAAACAGAGAGCATCTGGCATAGCAGATTGAGCAGTTGAAAATGAGCTATTTTCAGGAATCGGTAATATACTTGAACTTACTTTCTTTCCTGTGGCAGTTTTAAGTAGTAGCATTTTTAAAACTACACTATTATTTATTAATTGTAATACTAAATGCTAAGAATAAATAAATACAGCAGTTTACAGTTTGCTTTGCAAAATTACCGTTACTAAGCACCGAAGTGGGCAAGTAGTGTAGAAATCAGCCCACGAACTAGGTTGCAATTAACTGTGAATCTGGGCACAAATATATGAACAAAGTTAGAACTTGCAATCGAAATGCATGTATATGAACAAAGTTAGAAAAAAACGACAATCAATCGATCGCATACCCAATACGCGATAGAGAGGTCGACGGTGAGACCAGTGGTAGATGGGTGGTGACCGGCGGCGATGGGAGTGACAAAGGTGGTGGGAGCGATGGTGGCGATGGCCGTTAGCAAGGTGACGGGAGAGAGGAGGCGATTTCAGTGAGGAAGATAGCGCGAAAGAGAAGAAGAGTTACTGTAAGTACAGTGTGCAGAGTAAACGGGCAAATGTTGTAGTTAAAAGGACTTTAGATTACGGTTTACATGAAAACCGTAATGTAAAGTCACACTTTACATGACGGTTCCTAAAGAACCGTAATCTAAAGTGTAACGAAATTAATAAAATAGCGCGAAAATTATTTGGCCTATGCTGGGTTTCGAACTCAAGATCGATGGTGTTGACTCATGTACCCACGGCCATTGAGCCATGAGTCTTATTCGATCAAACAAATGTAACACATTAATATAAAGTTATTTTTAATCTAAAATAAGCTGGTAAGACGACGTCGTTCACTGTAATTTAGATTACGCGCGGCGTCGAAAAAATCAAATAATGCGGGAAATATTTGGCGTCAGGTCAAGACGACGTCGTTGACCATCAGTGGGCGGGGACTTTAGATGACGGTTATTAGTAAAACCGTAATCTAAAGTCCGTTGACCGTAAAGCGCGCGTCAACACGGGACTTTAGATTACGGTTTCACAAATAACCGTCATCTAAAGTCCGTCCTAAAAAAGGCGCGCCTACCTCCGATCGATTATTGCTTACGGTTAATTTAATAAACGTCATTAATTAACTCCGGCCTTCATATTATTACGGTTTCTGTTAAAGCCGTGATTAAACCACCGTCATTAAAGGCTTCCGTTCCACCAGTGCAAATTAATGTCCAAATTATTTCTAAAATCTTTATAATATACTTGGAGTGTTTAGAAATTTTCCCAAGATTTATTGAATAAATCTTATTATTAAATTCATAATACTATATAATAATAATAATATTTAATACTTCATAGTATTCTTTAGGGTTAAATAGAAGAATCCCCTAATTAATTTCCATAATTCCATAATATTAATATTCATAATTCCATACAATACTTTAATATTAAATAGTATTAATTAAGGTTTAACAAAAGAAATCCCCTAAATTAATTTAAATTAATTTAGGGGCATTTCAGTATATCCCCCTTAAAAGAAACTTCGCCTCGAAGTTTAAAAATCAACTAATAGTCACTCACACCGCTTCGGGTGTGCTAAGACAATATTGGAATTCCATACCAATCCAATCCTATATTTCCATCCATTCTCATTTCCACATTCCACTCGAGATTACTCAAACTCAAAGTGGACCAAGATATACCAAGATATTTCATGATGAAAATCAAAAGCCACATGTTGTGTCATAATGTAAAAACCAAGTACATACATACACCTCTCACTCTGCTAATCACGCAACAGGGCATAATCTAGATGAGGTAGCGAAGAAAGATTATGCTCTACCCCCCCCCCCCCTAAAAGAGAACTTCGTCCCGAAGTTTAAGATTTATCTACCAACTAGTCACACCCCCTTCCGGTGTGTGGGTAAACTAAATATCAAGTTGTACTACAAGCTTTAAAATGTTTATCACACAATCAAACCACTCAAGGGTATTCATCCAATAACAATTCCAAACATTTGTTTCTGTTTTCACACACCACATTCAAAGAATTCAGCACCTTATTATCAAGCTTTGTTGTAAATTTTATGGCAGGTATGAATGATATGTCCATTATATGTTCATTTTATATTGTACGTTTATTTGATGAAGATGTCGTACCCCCCCCCCCCCCTTAAAATAAATAGGGTACGACCCATATCGTCTCGTAATAATGAAGTGGAATTTTAAACTCACTTTAAGGAGCACAATATTTTATCTTCTATGGAGATTCCTCCTTCAAGGGTAGTTCATTGTTAATGCACAATATCACTCGTTGTTATTCTGGCTTGACTGTAGTTAAATCTTTTAGTGTTCCCAACACGTTTTCCTAACTCATTTCACCTCTCTTACGGTCATTCGCAAAAACAAAGTTTAGAATTCACCATTCGTATAGTAGGTTAAGTTTTGAAAATGACACATAGGTTATACTTAGATATCACTATAATAATATTTTAGTTCACTCTTTCTTTATTTAAGTATTGGGTGTAGTAGGTATCAAAATCTTAAATCATGTGATTTGGAAACTATTAATTCATACAAGAAAATTCCCATTATAATGTAATTATTAAATGTTATCATTACTACAACATTTCTCTAGCAGAATTTTATAACCTAAAGTTTCTTAATTGTCATGGCTTAAAAATTCATGAACTTATTTAAAATAGTATCATATTGTATATTAAAACTTTTTTTGTATTGCAATTAAATTTTTCATGAAACCTTGTACTGTATTTATAACCTAAGGTACGTAAATATGCCATTTATGTTATTTTCACATATCAATTATATCAACAAGCTATAAATCAGGTGTAACATGTTTTGAAAAGTTTAAATAATATTTTAGATCATATAATAAGCCTAGATAGTCTTCAAAATTATATCAAAGGTTTATTAGCCAACCATACATTAAAATTTGTATTATATTTCTTTATAAAAATACACCTTCTGTGACCTCTAAAATTTGTATATGTATAATGTTAAACTTCCAAATAAACATGAGAATTTCCCATCTTTAAGTAACTCTCAATTTTTTTAAGATGCTTGATACTCCAAGTATTTAAGGATCAATCATATTAGTTTAGTATTACTCTTCTCTTCACTCAATCTTTAAGTAACTTCTTTTAATGGTTTTTATTCAAACCAGGGGTAGATGTTGTACCTTGGAGTACCCAAATTTAAATCCCCTTCCTCCATATATAGGTATTTTTCACCAAAGATTTAACTCAATAAACCCTTTGCATGTATGAATTTTAATACTGGATCTTAAGATACAAATTTGAATTATTCATTGTGGCTAGTAATGAAATATGCCTAGCTCAAGATTTCATGATGGTAACGTCTTACCACCAATCCTCATCAAGTTCAACACAATCCATCACTTGCATAGAAGATTATTTACGGTTAGATGACAAGGTTGTCTAGCCCCTAAACTTTAGAAGTGGGTGTGCACCCCCACTACTTTCAGCCTAGGAGTTCATCGCACCAGGCATTCCCGTAGGGTGTTAGGTTTAGGTGTTTTCTTCCTAAAGTTAAATAGAGTTTAGTGTGGTTTAAGGGTTCGGATGTATGCTACTAGTGTTTGTTAGCTTAATAATTTTCTAGACTTAAGATTTATCCTAACATTACCTTTAGGCAACAATTTGTACCAAGTAGTTCTTGAGATTTGTTTTCAATCTTTAAAGGTTTTGAAGTACTTAACACATAATATCAATACTGACTTAGTTATTCTAAGCTCTATTTTTCTATTTTCAACCAAAAGTATCTCAAGGAATTGTATTCTTAGCAATGTATTCTTTTTATAGTGTTTTGAAAAGTAGCTTAATATATGATTTATCCCACCTAAATCTTATCGTACTCAATATATGATGTTCCAAACCTATATTTTTACTGTAGTTAATGTTTGAACGGTATAACAACACACCACACTCAACAGACATTCATAAAACAAAAGTGTGTAAAGGAATCATCCACAATTCCAAGAAGGGTTAGGAGTCGTGCCTTACTGGAGTCCTCACTTCCCATTCCCCAGTTTTAAGTGCACCTATATTCTAAGTATTTCACACGGCTTGTTTTCTCGGCTTCAGAGCGTAACTACGCTCTGATACCAATTTCTGTAACGCCCCTATTTAACGTATTTATAGTGGAATTAGAATACTAAGGTATTACAGTCCATCGGGTTCCAAACACCCGGTACCAACCTCACCAATTACAACCATTACAATTATCTAAGTTACGGTCTGACTCAAGAAAACAACGTAAACAAAATTGAACGTAAATCAGAATAACTCTCCACAGTTCCTAATTCCCATCCCAATCACTCATGCTCTTCGTGGCCACCTGTATAAACAATTTGTACTTGCGATGAAAACCAAGCAGCCCACCCCGGGAGGGGTGAGTCAGTTCCCTGGAATGGAACTGCTACAATTCTTCAAAACAATAATTAAAACACAACTCCTCAATAAACAGTAACTTGAAATCAAACTCTTGAAAGTAAAAAGGGAAACAATGCACTTTAAAATCACCAAGTCAAAGATAACCAGTTAAGGATAGAGATAAATAATAGAAAGGTAAAGTTAGTCAATCCAAAAATCACACCATGAGTTAGTGAACATCCAATGCTCAAGTTAGAACCAATTCTAGTTAGGAGTAGAGAGACCCAGGTAGTCACAAGGACTAGGAATGATAGAAGATATCCAAGAACCAACAACTCAAGAGTGAAATAAAACCAATTGGGTGAGAAGGCCCCCACCGCCAGATATCAATGTCCTTATGGACGAGGGATATACAGCCCCCTACTGTCAAATATAAATGTCCTGGTGGACGAGGGATATACAACCCCCTACTGTCTGATATAAATGTCCTGGTGGACGAGGGATAGACAGCCCCCTGCTGTTACCGACCCGTTCTCAGTCATCGGTGAAGACGCGCGCACGTCACAACAAAAGACTCAGCTCATGGATGAAACAATATCCAGAGTCAAAGGAAGAATTACCAAGATTGTCCTTTTCCATACTTCCACTAGATCACTAACTACACCAGAGCAATACCAAAACACTCAGTCCTACAGAGTGCAAAGGTAAACCCTAGGCAGTTAATGTCTAATGAAACAACCAAACAGAAGGAACCAATAACCATGTAAGTTTCACATTCAAGGCTCAGTTAGTCACACAAGCTGAGTTAGTCACACTACCATTTCCTTTTAGAAATCCATTTTTGCTCAATTAGCGTTTGTCAAAAACATCCCTTAAATCTAGTTAGCAAAGCATAAGAGTACGAGAAATTGTACCTGGATAACGCTATAGCAGTTCTAGTCAACTTGCGCAAACAATCAACAATACTCTAAAGAATATTAAAGGTAGTGTATCATAAATCACTTGTAGCCTACGTTAAGCTTAAATAAACTCCTCACTCTTATTTCTAAGTCTCAATTAAATGTTACGTATAACCTTCGACTTATCTTAGAATGTCAATAATAACTCTTAAGCTGAATACCCTTACTCTTAATTTAGAATAACGTCGTATCATAACCCATGATAGGTTTGTCTTAGAATACTTATTATTATCCCACAATGTACGATATTCATTCTTATCAACATCTACTAGCCGACCTATTATGATTAACTCTTCCCCTTAACTTAATTAAGACCTACATCTTGTATATTGGAATCATAGTGTTGTAGATACATTTATTATAACTTAATTGAGCCACTAAACTCAATATCATATCCTTAGTTCAGAATGACTTCTATTATAACCGTCTAATATCTGTCATAAGATGTTGAATTACCTCTCATATTGAAATAACTTATTATTTAACTTAGACTTATCGAACTCTCACATTAATATTCACAAGATATCATATTTAATTATCATTAACTATATAATAAGTGTTTTAAGATAACCTTTTATGTATCCTTGTTACATTTAATTTCCTAAATGTTTTATTTTTACACGCATTCCCTCCATAGACTATGTATAATCCTTTAATACTAAACTTCAATAAACTTAAGTCTTAAATACGTTTTAAATTATTTACAAAACCTAAGGTTTCAAGGAGTAGCGTAATAAATTATTTTCCTTTATTATGTTTTAGGATAAACATTACATCTTAACACAAGGTAAAATTTATCTAAGAATTAAATCCCCATTCATAAGTGAGATTGCCAATTATTTAATAAGATCATCTATTCTAAAAATTCTCATATTTTACATTCAATAACATATCAATATTCCCCATTACCGTAAAGTATATCAGTACAATATCTTATGTAACTTAGTTCCGTCTGATTAAAGGTTTAAAGTTTAATATCGAATTTATATTTACAAACCTTTTTACAAGTTCTAGCTATTAACTACAACACTTATTTATAAACCCATATTCTAAATATTGGTAGTTAATGTTTTAAATGTATTTTATATGGCTTATCTACTTCTAAGAAACTTAAAGATTATATCTAGATTATCTCCTAGTCATATTTAACTTAGTTTTATATCTCAACCCTTTTAATGATTTTACCTTAAGACATTATGTCATTATTCAATACTATATATGTTATGAAATGATTAAATCTAGATTTATAAGTCCACTTTG
>JAIOTZ010000845.1:0-43439 GCA_023374045.1 Limonium bicolor
TCTTCAGGACAACCTGGACAACTTAACTCTTAACTTACTCCTTCCACATCACATATACTTCATTAGTAAAATTTTATATTAAAATTAAGAATAAATACCTACTTATCACAGAAATATTTGTGACCACATGTAGGGAGTCTCAGGAATCATCCAACTCTGACGGGGTCAGCGTCAGTGTTGAACTATCCTTCCACACCATTTTGTGTTCGGTTTCCCTTGATCTGACCAGGATCAAGTTCGACCTCCCACGTCAAATATCAAACAACCACATAATTGTCAATTTGAAATTTTTATCTTATTAAGACTTGTGACATGGTGAGTACTACATTTTTCCCTTGACCACTATACAACTAATCTAATATCTGTTATAACCTATACTCGAATCTAGTGTATTCCTTAATCCCCGGAACTAAGTTCCTTTGATCAAATCATTTAGCGGGGAAGCCAGTTTTTCCTATTGGCATAAAAGATGATTTCTTATTAAAACATCTAGACACTGACTGCCTAATAATTACTTTCCTTAATCGTTTTAACCCTTAAACCCATAATACAAGTTATGAATTCAGTTATGGACTAGGGTACCTTAGAATACACTTTTTCTTTAAATGGCTTATTTAATATTTAACTTGTCAAGGCTTGATTATTACCTACACTTTGGTTATCATCACTTGGAGCAAAGACAGTCCTAGTTATTACTAAATTTGGGATAAGACTCCAAGGAAAAGTTCTTATAACTCGATCTATAATTATGGTTTCACAAGTATTATTTCCTCCGCCTTAAAGCTTGGCTTTTTCTTATTCCATTTAAACTCCATGAATCAGGTGAACCTTATGTTTAGCCTAGGTTAAGTATCTTTTAATATTAGTACCATTTCAAACTAAGGGTTTCCAGTTTGAATCCTACGGTTTGGTGACAAAACAATCAAAGCTTATTGTTTGTTTCTATCTCTTAGAAACGTGGTTAATCCACAAACTCAATGGCTTCCAGAAATAGGTTGATTAGGTGTAATAAATAGAGGATTTAAAACCACAGAGATTGGTATACAACGTTAGGAAAGTTAACGTGTAGAACACTTGTTATAAGCCAAGGGGTATGTTTTCCTACTTTTAAGTTTAACTTCCACTCACTTTTAGTGTATATATGAATTCAAACTCTTAATATAGCTTACACTGCCTCCATTGCTAGTGTCAAGGAGAGTTATTCGTTACCATGTTCATATTAAAATTTATATTACATTGAGATTTAACTTTATTTGATTTCCTACGCTCTTTACTCGCATACACAAATTGAGCTGTCAAAGATGACATATGCTCGTATAAATCCATAGGGATAGTGTAGGACATGTGCCTCAAAATAGGGTAGGTATATTTTATGATACTTAACCCTCTGAAATATATCAATTCTCCTCAAAAGTTTTAGGTTTACAACCTCCAAATTATATGTATATATGAAGCATTAAGTATTGCTAGTTATGTAGTTCTCTTGACTTCAGAATATAGAGATTCAAAGTTTGTTCTCTCTCTTTATTAATTAGGAGTCCATCATTGTCACTTTATTGATACCAGCTGAGACCCCTAGTATTTGCTCAGGTATTTAAAACCCGTGCTTATCCATGATGGATGTACTCATTAGATATAGTGAGATTCTGTTTTTCGTGGCATTATCATTGGTTATTTTTGTAGAACTATACTGATTGTCATATTTCAAGGTTTCGCACGATCTTCTCGCGAAGTTAATAAGGGATTGTAAGATTTTCTAGTCCCGCACTGGGCGGCAAGCTCAGTGCCTGGGCATCCCATAAAATTCAGTGTTCGCTCTTCCCAAGGAGGTCTTCATTCGCCTTCCTGGTGCCTTAACTCATGCATTCATTCTTCAAGCATTATTAGGGTATGCTGTCTTTACTCGTCTCTGGGTATTATTTTTTCGCCGTCTTGGAAGGTACGATCTGACGTCCTTATAGTTAGCCACAACTTGTTGGTCTTTATGGTTTCCACCTTTATTTGGTTTACTGGAGCAGCACTTGTTGTAGCAAGTGCGCCATGCAGGTTGGATCATCATGCAGTGTATGTTTATTGCGACACAAATTTACTCCTTCATCATTGTATACTTGGCGGTATTGTCAGCCTTTCTTGTTGTCTTTGGTATGGCGTCACTGTCATTTGTCGCCAGTTTCCCGTGTGAACAACGGTTGGCGTCGTACGGTCTTCAACAAACCCTTTCGACAATTCAGGTAGTCTTAAGTACTTATGTTAATTAATGTATTCCTTTTCATGACATCTGCTCGTTATTTAGGCAGGTCATAATTTGTAGTTACTGTACGTTTGGACAGTTGTTAACGCCCTTCGGCGGACCAAGTAAAAACTAACTTACTACTCCTCACTGTTCTATCGCACACCCTATATCCCAAGGATAATTTCGGTTTGTATTCGGTTCTAGAGCGTAACTACGCTCTGATACCACTTTTTGTAACACCCCAACCCGAAACTCCACAACTTGTACGATGATAGCTCCCAAAGATAACTGGAAATGCAGCGGAATATATACATAACAACGGGTGGTGCTACAACGCCGTTAGTCACCCATGTGACTAACAAGGCTAACTCCAAAATAACTTACAAACGATACAGTCTGAGCGCTGAATACAAACCGCTTAAAATAACAAAAGCCAATAGTAAAAGTACAGTACTGTAAAATGATACCGGTAGTAATAATCCCTGTCTTAATTCTACCCCACCTACACTCGGTTGGGTAATCTCTTCTTCTTCAGATACCTGAAAAACATAGCCATCGAAATGGCTCAGCAAATAATGCTGGTATGAACCCGTGCAGCCCATAAGCTAGCGGGCCACACACAACTACTTGGTCGTAAGCATGCGGTTCATTTTTATCAAACACTATAAATATGCATCATATAATTCACACAAGAAGTCATACAAGGTCAATAACTTCACAATGAGAAACATGACAGCAGAGGTCAAGTCAGTAATTTAATTTTTGGATCGGATATGATAAACCCTTCAGACGAGATAAGACTCTCACGTCAATGGTCGGGTAATAAATTCCGCAAGAGTGAACGTAGTCAACTCCTGTACTTAAATATAGGTGTGGGTATCGTACCCTCGAGAGAATGAAATCCTTCTCTCAACTTCAAAATTATATGTGGGTATCGTACCCTCGAGAGAATGCAGTCCTTCTCCCAGCTTAAAATGTTCTGGTACTAACCCGGTGAGTGGACAAAGTCTACACCCAAAACCACCGTCATGACGTATACTGTATTTGAGGACGACCTGCGACAGGTACAGCCTCCATAATTGCATGCATGGCCAGAAACATCTGGGCTCCTCGCTTCTCGTAGCATCGAATATGTTAGACGTCACACAAGGACGTTAAACAAGCATACTGTTGTGTATTGTCAGTTGTCACGTTTAAGGACAACGACGTTGTTTATAAAGAAAGTTAGTGAGAAACTTGAGTACAAGTTCTCGGTATAATAACACGTAAGTATTTAATCCACTGGTAATGTAGAGTTGCATGTGTGGCACATGCACGTTATAGTTAGTATCGTTCACGCACATAAAATAACACAGTAGTGCATAGAATAATCACAACGATACAAATGCAAATGCAACATATTACATGCAATTATCTTGGTTGTTATTTCACACAACAGATAGCACACAAGCCGGTGTAATCCGTTAGCAAACAGGTTGCAAGAATCCGTACCGTTCACCGAAGATTGTACTTGATTAATTCCCGGTCAACGTCTGATCAAACAAGGTCCTAGAATAGGATTAACTAAAAGTGTTAAATTTATGTTACTCTCGTATAATATTTATATCGTATCATGAAATGTCCTCGTATTCGTTATTTCATGTGAGGTTCATTTTCAACGCTTAGATAATTTCTTTTAGCCTCTTAACCTTATTTATGTTTAAGGTTTACCTATAATAATTTAAACCATCGTAGTCTTACTTATAAGGCTTATATATTGTATGGAAATTCTCTTTTATTTACCTCTAGTAACTTATATACCGCATCAATTATTTTCTCCTAACTTAGATAATTTCCTTGAATGTATTTTTTTGTATAAACAAGTATTATTCACATGACATATTGTATTTGTCCAAGCGACATAACAATTTACAATTTCATCAATGACATTTATTAGTCACATGTTAATTAATTCTCCTCTTAACTTTATATTTAATATACTATAATTCCAAATATTATTTGGTATTCACCCTTTACATTCCTCATATTCATTTCCTTTTGATTCACTTGAAAATCTTAAATGTATATTTTATATACATGTATTATTTATGATACATGATTATAATTGTCTAAATGACATAATCACTATATAAATTCTCAAATTGTATTTACATGTCACGCATGGGCTTATTATTCCCCATAACTTTATTAATTACAAACTAACACCAAGTAATATTATTTCTTTACAATTAAATTACTTATACCTTTATAACATATAGTTTTAATTTACTAAATCCTTAAATCATAATTTCCTTTTCTAAATCTTCTAAATATCCATATAGGACCTACAAATATTTTTAATCCCATAAATACACTTTACCTTTGGTATTATATTATAACCACATTTATTTCATAAACTTTGCTTTATACTCCAAAATACATTATATTACATATTTTTATCTTCCTAATTAATTATTTCTCAAAGCCACCACTATAAATTCGGTAATTAATATTTGAACACCTTAACTTTTATAAATCACCAATTAGCCACATTAATTTTCGGCTTTGTCATTCATTTTCTTATAATTACTTTTTAACCCCAAAAACTTTATAATAGTTACATATTAACTTATAAACTTTAGTTTTTAATATTTAATTTCCTTAAATTTCGAATGGTGCATAAAATTCCATTAATTATGCTTCCGCCCATGTAACACCCCAACTAATAACACCACACTTAACCATTAATCGCAGCGGAAATTACATCATAAACACTGACTAAATCAATGAGTGTTACACGCCGTTATCCACCCACGTGGCTAACAAGGCTAATATACATAGTGTACTGGTCTGATGGACAAGATTACCGAGCACTACACTTTACATTACCAACCGTTTCTAAACTAAAACAAATACATTTACATTACAACTGTACCGAGTCTATACCTTCAGCTACCGATGTCAAACTTCGGTCTTACACCTCTTACAACTACATAAACAAACTAAATAACTATCCATGTATAAACAGCTACCCCGTCATACTCTCGAACGGCTGCCAGCTCCATTGTACCTGAAAAGTAATGGGGGGCCCCCAAAGGGGCTCAGCACCTTTGCTGGTATGGTAATCGTGCAGCCCGCATACTACCGGGCCACGCACAACTAATTGTCGTCTAAGCATGTGGTTGATTATTTTTAAATCATACATAGAAACAATAAACACATATCATGCTTATAATTAAACACATCCAATCAAAAGGATACAACATAAGGTTAACACATCACATTGGTTAGATCACATTATTGTGTTCCTTGACCCTTGAGGGTTCAACCTTAATGGAGCTATTCCTTGTTAGACGACACATACCCGTTTAATCTGGTTATACTTAATTACCTCTTTTTTTAACACCGGGTTGATTTCGGTAATCAACGTACACAAGCATATCAATACCCATCACATAATAAAATATACACAACGTAACACCGTTCTTCTTAGAGAATGTAACTTTTCTTAAGGTGTGTCGGATAAAATATAGGTCCGCACACCGTACACATTTACTTTACTTAGACGTGTCGGCCTTAATATAGGCTCGATCACACCATACACATATCCCCCTAGCCCCGAATAATAATCAAGGTAGGAAAGCTTCTTATAAAACTTGGGAGATTGAATTTCCAAGAAGGAAAAACAACCAAAACAGAGAGGGAGTTAATTCAGCTATAGATACCAACTCCCAAACACACGTGCACGACTGGGACACCCCGGATTCCTCACCCCCCATAATATATACACATTAGTTAGAACTTCCTTTATGGAACTTATCACATCATGACACCATATGGTGTTATAAACTTAGTCAAACAACAAGGGAGGTAACTTACCATCCGACATACATGAACAACAACAATCGTTAGAAAACTGCATACTACAACGGGAAACACACATCACACAAACCACATTATACAATTAACACACTGATATCCGTAGTTAGAACATTCCCGTAGGTTGGGACGTTAAGTCCGAACACCGATCTCTTATGTGATCCTAGAGTCGGTTAGCTTCGGTTTAACACATATTAGAGGTTAAACGGTGTCGGAACTAAATACGCCACATAAATGAATTACTGTAAACTCATTACATGCTTTATCTTACAAGGTGGCAAACATACATAAAAACAAGTTGGCATACAAGCCGGTGTAACCCGGTAGGACACAAGTTGCAAGAAAACCATACCTGTCACCGAGGGCTCACTCTAACGTGCCATCATATATCCCTTGAATAATTCTTGAACAACTGGTAAAATGGTAACATTACATTTGTTTCAATTAACATCGGGGTAATACGATTGTATAACGACTAGTGCACCCATAGTTAACCCTGTTACCCCGTTATACTTAATTTTACTCGTGTGTTCTTAAGTCCACAACTCTCACATTCAATCTAACACTTGTTTTCACTTTTTAAAGCCTTCACATGGCACCAAACAAGGCCTAACATCATCTAAAACCATTACCATTCAATCCCCCATCATTAAAAGCCTTTAAAACACATTTTGCACCATTTTTGTTCTGGTCCAGGACTTGGTCCGGACCCAAGGTCCCGGACCACCTCTGGAAATCACTCTCGGCTTATCTCTGGCATTGGTCCGGGACTTGGTCCTGGACCTAGGTCCTGGGCCACCTGTAAACTTGACTTTCGGCGTATTTTTAAGCTTGGTCCGCGACCTTATACAAGGGCTTGGTCCCGGACCCTGCTAAAAAGCTGATAAAACCACATTTTTCAACCCCAAATCCCACCTTAATCCACACCTAATCATTTCATAATCTTTTCACATGTTTCCTACATGTTTAAACACTCCTTAAACACTCCTAAAACGTTGGTCCAATTCACCACCCAATTCTTGTATAAATCCACAAAAATCAATTCCCACATTTGCACTTTGCCCACCAATGCACTTCTTACTCCCTCTTGATAGTTTACAATCTTGTATCACCTCACCAAATCACTTATTGTTCATCACCACACC
Organism: Limonium bicolor; assembly: GCA_023374045.1. Lineage (NCBI taxonomy): Eukaryota > Viridiplantae > Streptophyta > Magnoliopsida > Caryophyllales > Plumbaginaceae > Limonium > Limonium bicolor. Next base: position 7,237 of record JAIOTZ010000845.1, read on the forward strand.
TTCCTAGACATTTGCACTATCTATACCTAAGTGCATCCATTGTTTCTCAAGCCTAACACTCTTTTTCATCCCTAGCCAAATCCATGACTTTTCTACCACTTGTACTACAGATTTTTGTACTACCCTTCTTAGTTCTCCAACTACCATTCCATGGTTACCAACCAACTCAATTCAACTCAACAAACACCTAACCTCTCCAATTCACAAGGTTACCTTAAAAACTCATTTTCTACACAAATTTCGCCATAACCTCACCATAAACCTAACATATCCACATTCATCAATTTTCACCTTTTTCAATCCTAAACTAGCCACACCCTTAAAGGGTCCTACCAGCACATCAATATATCCATCCAAATCATCACATAACATTATAGCTCCCAAAATCTCTATAAACCACAATATAGCAACAAACTCAAATCCCTTGGCTTCAAAGCCCTCAATTCAAACATTACTTCACAATGTACAAAGCATAACTAACAATTATCTCTTCCAAAATCACAAAACACATTTTCAACTACATTTTGATTTCATTCTTTAAACTCCCATCCCAAAATTTTAAAGCATATAGGATATATACATTAAGGTAAATTTCTTACCTTGTGCCCATAGGTTCCTCTTTCCTTTTCCCAATCTTCTCCTCTCCTCGTGTTGATTTAAATCGGTCATGGGGCATTGCCATTGCCCAACACACTAGACCAATACCCAAGGGAGCACAATAAACACTAATCAAACTCTTAAACCCCTTGGATTAATACTAGAATTCAATGGGAGTGCTTAAAGCACTAAGTTAGGGTTTTACCTTGGAATTCTAGGATGGCTCTCACCCATGAATCAAAGGAGGGTCCCAACCACCATTGGAGACTTGCACAAAGTGCTCAAACCAAAGAAGAAGACAAGATATCAAGAGGAGTAAAATCGGCTACAAAAAGAAATGAAGAAAAGATGGGATTTCTTGGGAACTTTTTATCTTGGAAGAAGGAGGAGACTCCAAGCTTTAAGATGGTGCCTTTTACTCTTCAAATGGGATATACCCATGGAGATGAAGTTCATCATTTTTGAATTTTGAAAAGAGAGAAAGACAGAGCTTGATGAGAGGAAGAAGAATATGTAATCATTTTTGTGTTTGGAGCTTTGTGGAAGCTTGGGCATGCAAGGAAAGAGAGGAAGGAGAGTAGCCATTGGAGGGCTGCAACAGTCGCCAGAGAAGGGAGGAAGGAGAAGGGAATACGGTGGAGGAGGAGAAGAATGGGAGAGAGAGAAAAGTAAGAGGAGAGAGGGAAATAAAGTAAATCTGTACTTTATTGAATAAAGTAGCTTAAAGGTGTGTGAGGGGGGGAAGGAAAACGTGTGGGTCTCATAAGTGGGAGGAATCAGATTTTTATTTTGCAAATGTAGAGAGTATTTTACTCTTATTACAATTTACACCCTACAAGTTTCCGTTTTTACATTATTCACTAATCTGGGTCCGTTTTCCGGATTTTTTTCGTTTCTTTAATTTTAATTGTTCTTAAGCTCCCATTAATTTTTAAAAATAGTTATATGATCAAGCCTAATTTTTATGAGGTCATTTAACCGTTTAAAGTCACGTTTTCGGGTTTTCTCGAAAACGCGCTTTAAGACTCCGTTAGCGTTTTAACGCATTATTTGGATCCGTTTTCTTCGGGGATTTTTCCCACATGTTCTTAGTGTGTAATTAGGGTATAAAAATATATTTATAACCCTATTTAAGGTTATATACCTCTTAAGATAATTAAATACGTGTTTTTGCATTTTGTGACTTTTACACGTTTTCCTTTTTCTTTTGGTTTTACTTTCTTCACCAATATTCCTAAGGACTTAATTAGCCTTAGAAAATCATGATTACATAATTAATTAACACATAAAGGTTTGGGGTATTTCAATCTACCCCCCTTAAAAGAACTTTGTCCTCAAAGTTCCACAATTCCTATGCATCACTTAATTAGAATACAGGGATTGCTTTTACAACATAAATCTCATATTATCAACATACACCAATGTAACTTTCAGACTCAAGGTCTGGATAACATTACAACCTTCAGACTCATAGGTCTGGATAATATATACCACACATATCACACACACGTCTTAACATGTATAACAATCAGAAATACCTTTTACATCTCTTCATGGGCTCGGTCTAAAGACTATAGGACATCACAGTCCTCAAGTCCCATGTCGAGTACATATACCGTGATCCCGTAGGTACCGGTCGCGATGGACACCTCCTGGTCCCCGGTCCTTTGAAAGATTCAAAACCATTACATCCATTTTTAACATATACTTCTCATGTCACCGGTCCGAAGACAAAGGCTCACACCTCAGCTCGTGAGCAAGTAGTACAAAAATACTCTTTATGGGGTTAAGTAGAACGAAATCCTTTATTAGAAAAGTATCAATTTAAAATCCTTTTTACAAGGTCAAGTAAAAGAAATCCTTCATTTGAAAATACCATTTGAGAATCTTGGAAATATTGATTGAAGTCTTGAAAATACCAGTTGAAAATTTAAAAATATCAATCAAAAATCCTTTTTGAAAACACAATACAATTCCAAGTCCAAATTATGCTAACTGCATCTTATTCTTAACGTGATTAATTGTGACCACTTATAGGGAGTTTCAAGAGTCATCCAACCCTGATGTGATCAGCATCAGTTTGAAATATCTCCACCCCAATTTGTGTTCAGTCTCCCTTGATCGCATGCAAATCAAGTTTCACCTCCCACTTCAATTTCAAACAAGCAACTACTTCAAACATTTACCATTTTCTATCTTTTTAATCCTTCTAGTCATAATCATAAAGCAGTACATCTCAAAGGATGGAACTCTGTCCATCAATTATCCTCAATTTGCCTCTAGTCAACTAACCTAGGGAATTCTATTCTCACTAAGTTCTTCATCGGTTTCCTACCGATTCATACATCACAATACTATGTATATGTATACATATTTTTTTTTATCACCATCACAATACACCATACTATATATATGTATTTTTTTTCCAAAATCACAATACATCATTATATTTGTTTCAAATAAACATATACTATCGGGGTTTTAGTTCCCTGGGAGTTTCTCTACTCCCATACACTTGTATTCATACACCACTTATAACAATGGTATTCACATCTTCTGTGCGCAATTACCACAATTAAACCATAAATGAATACGTATGTTCATGTATCAAACACACCAATCATCAGAACAAAGTATCTTGTGTTATACACCACATCATAACAAATATATTCTGTGCTATGCACAACATTGTTCACGTACACTTGTACGTAAACATTCACTAAGCGTTTTTGCGCTCTACCCCCCTTAAAAGGGATTACGCCCGCGTAATCTACCATATGTTATTACTTAATATTTTTAAAATGTTCTGCCGTCGTGAAGTGTTTTAACTTCCACGCGGTTTATTTTACAATGTGTTACAGTCAGAGGACTTAACCTTATTGACGGTTTAGTCCCTAAACCACGAATTCTCATTGGAGTTTGTTTAACTCATAATCGGTTTCGGTTTTGGCCTGTGAGGCTTCTAGGCGTTAATTATTAGCCATTTCTCGTATTCCCCATGCATATTCAACATTCGAATCATTGGCTCACTAGCTTCTGTTGCGCGACTCTGATAACTTTGGAGGTTAATTTGCCCCATTCATTTTTCATAATGTATTGTACGTTTCCCATTTATCACCTTCATCTTGTGAAGAATGGTTTCTCAACCGACGTGTGGTATCTCTTACCGTGAGCGAAATCGATGAGTTACAAACTTTCTATCCACTTCTATGATAGTCAACTGTGTATACCGCTATGTATTTCACGATGATTAACTTGATTTCTTCCGACTTACTATCGGTTGAGGTTGAGCTACTACCTAATGTGTAGTGCTCTCTCGGTTATTTCCCACACTTGAGGTATAATCCCTACCGATATTTGGTATTCCGTGTTACTGCAGTCACTTATTGCTAATCATGCCTCCACATTTGAATCTGTACAAGTATTCTTTCATTGGTACGACCTTGCATTTCCTGTGCCTCGGTGCTTATAGCGTTATAAGCCTCTTTCTACTTCTCCACAATTAACATTTTTCCCAAATTCCTAACTATCTCACTCGATCATTACTATGCAAGTGCAATTCCAAAACACTCAGTCATACAGAGTGCAGAGGCGTAAACTCTTGGCAGTAAATCTCTTATGCGATTGCAATAGGAATTCACACCGTGTTCCAATGAGACCTTTATCACATCGTACCGGCTACTGGCTTACTGCCCAGTCTATTTACTATCACTTACCTTGCATTTCCACCGAGTTTAACTTACAACTCCGTTTGCTCCCCACAACATTGTTTACCAATACTCGTACAATGGTCGCTTACTGCACACCATGTTCTTACTCATTGTACAACGCTAACTTACATGGCATCCACTCTTATATTAGCTTCTGCTCATGTACTTTCACCATTCGTATTATGGTTCATCATTTATTTGGATTACTACTGAATACACTACTCTTCGAGTCTTTATGCTCTTGGGCGTTGTTCACTCCACACTTCGTATCACACACCTATGGTGGTTGCTATTAAACTCACTACTCTTCCGGTTTTCCACAATTGGTACTAAAGTTTCTTTTTCGTTTTATTCTTATATTCTTTGGCAAAAACAACATGATCATTTTAACATACTCCTTGAACCCTATTTACATAACTACCGATTCCGCGGTCCCACAATATCGAGAGGTGTCCCCACTCTTAAAGTAGTAGTTCGTTCTCCGCTTTATTCACTTGTATAACATAAACCTTTATAATCAATTAAATTTGCATAACACATTTGGTCAGTGGCTTAAATGCCTTATTGCATCGAGCTCTGCTCATTATAGGCTATTCTCACCAATTTTGCTTTTCCGTACACCATCATCTGGTTTGAAATTTGTATTGGGCTCCATGACAAAGTCGTTGCATCGCGTTTCCTTATATGGGATGCCCCTTAAGAATGTTCGTTTACCTCCTGACGACTCATGTTTAAACCGGGTATTAGCTTCAACTCTTGTGTTTCTATCACGACATTTTGTTCAACAATTGTTGACCCCAGCACCATTCAGGACAGCTCCTGGGTGTTACTAGGTTATGCCATTACATTTGGCTTGTATACGTTTAGTTAACCACATCGCTTTACGTTCTTTACTAGGTTTACTATCCTCTTCTGTGAAGATCGATATTCCCTGGTAGTCTAGGTGATCATTCCGGGAGTTTCATCATTCGTTGCACATTAACGTGTCCATATTAGGCATTGGCCTTACTATGTATAGACTGGGTATTTGTTCCAGCTATCATGTTTTATTCCTCGGGATTCTTGAGACATATGAGGTGTCTTTACTTACTAGTCAGTGCGCTCCACGCTTCTTGACTCATAAACATTTCCTTGAAATGGATTCACTAATTCTTTTAGTCTCGTTAACTTAACTGGGTTCTTTGGTTCAACCATTCTTGGCAATTCTTTGCTGACCGTAGTATGGAGTCGACTACTTCCCGTGTTCCTGACTCCACTCGTATACATATGTGGGGTACCCTACTAATACATTGCTACTTGCCCGACTAACCTATAAGTAGGTCTGTCAGGCCCGCAAGCTCCTATCGGAGTGCGGTCATCCCATATTTTATTTTTGTACACTGGTAGTGTTTGTCACACGCCTATGTGAAGTATTCTATTGTCAACTCCTCTTATAACATCCTATGATAACATGCAGCGAGTGCATCCGAATTTAATCAAGGGAAATCTATCCACGGTTTGTATTTAGTACGGGCTCAATTCATTCCCTCGGGTTGATACCCTCTGGTTGTAGGATTTTTCTAAGGTTGCTCGAAAGCAAACTGGGTACAACTTACCTATTGTGTTGTGCTGAGGCCGGTGTAGGTCTTCTGGTTTGGTTTTAAAGAAAATATGAAGTTTGAGAGAAACTTGGGCTTAAAAGAAGGTTTGAAATGAATATGAGTTGGAAAAAAATTTGGGTGTGAAAACGGTTTGAAATAAATCTGGGTTAAGAAGAAAAACTGGGTTTAATAGAAAATTCTTCCCGGTATTTAAAATGTCTTCACGCTTTGACCAAGTCTAGCTTCCCGCTGACTGGTATATCTTCACATATAATGGTTAGGCCACTAAGCCCTTCCAGGTTTCACTCTCCAACTTCTTGGATTCATGGTTCTATAACTACTTCATTCACCAATACGGTACTCCACCAAGTACTTCGTAGTTATTAAAATTTTTCCCGAATAGTCCCGTTATAGCAGCACTTGCCATGGCAAGTGCGCCCTGCTGGCTGGTTATCGGTTCAACGCATAGTGGTTGCGGTACTACTTTTATCATTACCGTATTCGGTAGCCTTGTTGGCTCTTCCTTTGACCTTACAACTTTGATAATAGAACATTCAAGCGACTCTCATTGTTCTTGACATGGTAGTCGTTAGCTAGGGTGACTCTCCATTCACTTAACTCTGTGTTCTTCCTTAATGTTCGTCCCCACACATTTGCCGTGGTTACCGAGACTTGATTCCTGTTCAGGTAATACTTCGTAGTGCTATTGAAGTATGTTTCACTAATACTCCCATAGTGGTCTAAACTATGATATTCGGGTATTACAGCCTCCTTGGCGTTGTAGGTTTGGAATCATCCAACCTTGACTAGTTCCTTAGTCGGTTACTATACCATTGTCGGTATTATTTAACAATTGTGGTCTCGTAGACATGTGTCTCGGGTTTGTTGCTCCTCCATTGTCCGCTTTTGTGCACAGTTAGTGTTTTCCTTTTTGTTGGCTGGGTTTCTTCGACTGCTAAGCATGTCGACCCAGGTCGCCGGAAATTTCATTCTCCTGTAAATAGGACTCTTCATTTCTCCGTTGTCAGGTGCGGTTAATGTTGTTAAAAACGGGAACCGTCTTTGGGATTTCTAGTTTCTTGAAATCTACCGTATGACTAGTTCTTACTGAAATAATTCATAATAGCCAGATCGGGTTGTTCCCGAGTATGAGAGGACTTTCCATCTCTTGGCGTTCTTTCCCGAGTTATAAAACGGGGGTTGTGGAGGGCGGAAAGGATGTTGTAGGTATCCAGTGCACACTGGTAATTCCTAACTAGCGTACTTCTCACACTATCACTCAACCCTTAACTCAAAGTCTTAAACTCCTAACTCGGTACCTCCTAAGCTCGGTATTTCCAGTCATCATAGCGATACTTCACTCTGATACCACTTTTTGTAACACCCCAACTAATAACACCACACTTAACCATTAATCGCAGCAGAAATTACATCATAAACACTGACTAAATCAATGGGTGTTACACGCCGTTAGCCACCCACGTGGCTTACAAGGCTAATACATACATAGTGTACCGGTCTGATGGACAAGATTACCGAGCACTACACTTTACATTACCAACCGTTTCTAAACTAAAACAAATACATTTACATTACAGCTGTACCGAGTCTATACCTTCAGCTACCGATGTCAAACTTCGGTCTTACACCTCTTACAACTACATAAACAAACTAAATAACTATCCATGTATAAACAGCTACCCCGTCATACTCTCGAACGGCTGACAGCTCCATTGTACCTGAAAAGTAATGGGGGGCCCCAAAGGGGCTCAGCATCTTTTCTAGTATGGTAATCGTGCAGCCCGCATACTACCGGGCCACGCACAACTAATTGTTGTCTAAGCATGCGGTTGATTATTTTTAAATCATACATAGAAACTATAAACACATATCATGCTTATAATTAACACACATCCAATAAAAAGGATACAACATAAGGTAAACACATCACATTGGTTAGATCACATTATTGTGTTCCTTGACCCTTGAGGGTTCTACCTTAATGGAGCTATTCCTTGTTAGACGACACATACCCATTTAATCGGGTTATACTTAATTACCTCTTTTTTTAACACCGGGTTGATTTCGGTAATCAACGTACACAAGCATATCAACACCCATCACATAATAACGTATACACAACGTAACACCGTTCTTCTTAGAGAACGTAACTTTTCTTAAAGTGTGTCGGATAAAATATAGGTCCGCACACCGTACACATTTACTTTACTTAGATGTGTCAGCCTTAATCTAGACCCGATCACACCATACACATATCCCCCTAGCCCCAAATAATAATCAAGGTAGGAAAGCCTCTTATTAGACTTGTGGGAGATTGAATTTCCAAGAAGGAAAAACAACCAAAACAGAGAGGGAGTTAATTCAGCTATAGATACCAACTTCCAAACACACGTGCACGACCGGGACACCCCGGATTCCTCACCCCCATAATATATACACATTAGTTAGAAGTTACTTAATGGAACTTATCACATCATGACACCATATGGTGTTATAAACTTAGTCAAACAACAAGGGAGGTAACTTACCATCCGACATACATGAACAACAACAATCGTTAGAAAACTGCATACTACAACGGGAAACACACATCACACACAACCACATTATACAATTAACACACTGATAGCCGTAGTTAGAACATTCCCGTAGGTTGGGACGTTAAGTCCGAACACCGATCTCTTATGTGATCCTAGAGTCGGTTAGCTTCGGTTTAACATATATTAGAGGTTAAACGGTGTCGGAACTAAATACGCCACATAAATGAATTACTGTAAACTCATTACATGCTTTATCTTACAAGGTGGCAAACATACATAAAAACAAGTTGGCATACAAGCCGGTGTAACCCGGTAGGACACAAGTTGCAAGAAAACCATACCTGTCACCGAGGGCTCACTCTAACGTGCCATCATATATCCCTTGAATAATTCTTGAACAACTGGTAAAATGGTAACATTACATTTGTTTCAATTAACATCGGGGTAATACGATTGTATAACGACTAGTGCACCCATAGTTAACCCTGTTACCCCGTTATACTTAATTTTACTCGTGTGTTCTTAAGTCCACAACTCTCACATTCAATCTAACACTTGTTTTCACTTTTTAAAGCCTTCACATGTCACCAAACAAGGCCTAACATCATCTAAAACCATTACCATGTCATAAACATTCAATCTAACACTTTGTTCTGGTCCGGGACTTGGTCCGGACCCAAGGTCCCGGACCACCTCTGGAAATCACTCTCGGCTTATCTCTGGCATTGGTCCGGGACTTGGTCCTGGACCTAGGTCCCGGACCACCTGTAAACTTGACTTTCGGCGTATTTTTAAGCTTGGTCCGCGACCTTATACAAGGGCTAGGTCCCGGACCCTGCTAAAAAGCTGATAAAACCACATTTTTCAACCCCATATCCCACCTTAATCCACACCTAATCATTTCATAATCTTTTCACATGTTTAAACACCCTAAAACACTCCTAAAACGTTGGTCCAATTCACCACCCAATTCTTGTTCAAATCCACAAAAATCAATTCCCACATTTGCACTTTGCCACCAATGCACTTCTTACTCCCTCTTGATAGTTTACAATCTTGTATCACCTCACCAAATCACTTATTGTTCATCACCACACCTTCCTAGACATTTGCACTATCTATACCTAAGTCCATCCATTGTTTCTCAAGCCTAACACTCTTATTCATCCCTAGCCAAATCCATGACTTTTCTACCACTTGTGCTACATATTTTTGTACTACCCTTCTTAGTTCTCTAACTACCATTCCATGGTTACCAACTAACTCAATTGAACTCAACAAGCACCTTACCTCCCCAATTCACAAGGTTACCTTAAAAACTCATTTTCTACACAAATTTCGCCATAACCTCCCCATAAACCTAACATATCCACATTCATCAATTTTCACCTTTTTCAATCCTAAACTAGCCACACCCTTTAAGGGTCCTACCAGCACATCAATATTCCATCCAAATCATCACATAACATTATAGCTCCCAAAATCTTAATAAACCACAATATAACAACAAACTCAAATCTCTTGGCTTCAAAGACCTCAATTCAAACATTACTTCACAATGTACAAAGCATAACTAACAATTATCTCTTCCAATCACAAAACACATTTTCAACTACATTTTGATTTCATTCTTTAAACTCCCATCCCAAAATTTTAAAACATATAGGATATATACATTAAGGTAAATTTCTTACCTTGTGCCCATAGGTTCCTCTTTCCTTTTCCCAATCTTCTCCTCTTCTCTTATTGATTTAAATCGGTCATGGGGCATTGCCATTGCCCAACACACTAGACCAATACCCTAGGGAGCACAATAAACACTAATCAAACTCTTAAACCCCTTGGGTTAATACTAGAATTCAATGGGAGTGCTTAAAGCACTAAGTTAGGGTTTTACCTTGGAATTCTAGGATGGCTCTCACCCATGAATCAAAGGAGGGTCCCAACCACCATTGGAGACTTGCACAAAGTGCTCAAACCAAGGAAGAAGACAAGGTATCAAGAGGGGTAAAATCGGCTACAAAAAGAAATGAAGAAAAGATGGGATTTCTTGGGAACTTTTTACCTTGGAAGAAGGAGGAGACTCCAAGCTTCAAGATGGTGCCTTTAACTCTTCAAATGGGATATACCCATGGAGATGAAATTCATCATTTTTGAATTTTGAAAAGAGAGAAAGACAGAGCTTGATGAGAGGAAGAAGAATATGTAATTATTTTTGTGTTTGGAGCTTTGTGGAAGCTTGGGCAAGCAAGGAAAGAGAGGAAGGAGAGTAGCCATTGGAGGGCTGCAACAATCGCCAGAGAAGGGAGGAAGGAGAAGGGAATACGGTGGAGGAGGAGAAGAATGGGAGAGAGAGAAAAGTAAGAGGAGAGAGGGAAATAAAGTATTTTACAAATGTAGAGAGTATTTTACTCTTATTACAATTTACACCCTACAAGTTGCCGTTTTTACACTATTCACTAATACGGGTCCGTTTTCTGGATTTTTTTCGTTTCTTTAATTTTAATGGTTCTTAAGCTCTCATTAATGTTTAAAAAATAGTTATATTATTAACCCTAATTTTTATGAGGTCATTTAACCATTTAAAGTCATGTTTTCGGGTTTTCTCGAAACACGCGCTTTAAGACTCCGTTAGCGTTTTAACGTATTATTTGGATCCGTTTTCTTCAGGAATTTTTCCCACATGTTCTTAGTGTGTAATTAGGGTATAAAAATATATTTATAACCCTATTTAAGGTTATATACCTCTTAAGATAATTAAATACGCGTTTTTGCACTTTGTGACTTTTACGTGTTTCCTTTTTCTTTTGGTTTTACTTTCTTCACCAATATTCCTAAGGACTTAATTAGCCTTAGAAAATCATGATTACATAATTAATTAACACATAAAGGTTTGGGGTATTTCAGCCCCAAATTAAATCCTTGATTTACATATAACTTTTATAAATTACAATTTCACCCCAAAACTTTTATAAACTTATTATTTTATGTCGTAAGTCATTTTAACCCAAAGTATTCGGTCAACACTTGACCAAAGCCTAATTTCATACTTAATACATTAATATACCCAGAAATTCAAAATTAATTCGGGTACACTAAATTTTCCAGAATTTACACTTTGACCCCAAATTTCATTTCGGTAACATTATTAAATTCTAATCTTTGGTTTAAACTTAATAGAACACAAAATTAAATAGTCTAAATTACTTAACTTTGTTACAAACCTTATTATATAATATAAATCACTTATAAATGTCATAAAAGACACTATAGCTTACGGTTTTGGTATGTACTTGTAACAATATTTTATAAATTGTGTTTTAATCATCTTACTTTATTCTATGACATTATATGTCACATAGACATTGGTTAATTTTTCCAACATGTTATAAAACATTTTATTATATAGTTTGGTTAAATATAACCATGTAAACTCTCGGCTCATATTATAGAGTAACAAAGTGGCATAAAAACTTTGTATACATAGTTAACATACTTACTTGGTTGATAAGCTTTTAATCCAGCCAACAGCACTCCATGGCTCACGGCTACACATGATATAGATTTAATTCAGTTTTAAATATCCACCTCACATGCACTTGATTAAAACCCACTTAGCTAGTAATTTACCTTAATGGGACAAGCTTTCCACACATTTTTTTGTGCATCACTTTGGGCAGATTTCTCTCATGTTACCACAGCATTACGCAGCATTTAACAAAGATAAACACTTGCATTAATCTAGTGAATTTAGGACCATTAAAGTTTGTGTGTTTAAGCTTAATAGAAGCATGTTAATTAACTTAGTATCATAGGATGATTAAGGCTGGTTCACGCCTGAAAAACTGAAGCAACCAAGGTGTTAAAACACCATACCAAACTCCAGAATAAAACGGTAATATATGATGAACAATGGCTAGGAGTTACCTTGCTACAAGGCTTAAAATGGAGTTCCTAACAACTATAGAAGCAACACTTGAAGAGGTTGTTCCTCCACTGGTTTTACGTATAAAAAGAGGAAGAAATGAGCTTAGAAGAAGGAGGAAGAGAAAAGAAAGAAAATGAGCATCTACATGCCTTAGAGGCTTACCCATATCAAGAGGAGTCCTCCATTAATGTTGGTTGTTTGTTCTCGGTTTGGAAGCAGCAGAGAGGGAGGGTATGAGCCGGTGAAGAAGACGGCTGGACAGGAATGAAGGAGATGAGAAAAAAATCAGTTTGTCTTTCCAAGACATATATTGACATAATATGGCATGATAAGGATGAGTCATCAATTGGCTTTGAATTTTATGTTGTAATCGACAAGAAGAGATATAGAAGACTTGATTGATTGCCACTTACGGCAATGGTGGGATGAGAGGATGATTAGCAAGTCCATTCATAAGGTAGGTTAGGTAAGCTTTAGATTTTTCTATTTGTTTCTTAGTTTAATTAGGTGCATGTGCCCACCGATTATACATGATATAACCTACAGCCTTTAGTTTAATTAAGATATATATATGTATATGATGTCATGACATTTCCGGTTATATTTGGTACAAGTGTACCGTTTTTTTTTTTTTTTGTATGGTCTGCTTTAGTTTGACAAATTATTGACTAATACAACTTGTATATAGATGTAGATTAGAGCTAGCTTTTAGTATTTAATTCCATTACTTTGTCACATCTAATCTCTTTCTTTTGAGCAGGTTTTCGGCAAAGTAGGGGTCAACTTGGACTAGTTTTATTCTTGTCAATATCTTATGCACATGTGGGAGGTGAGTCATGATTAATAAAGCATGTATGCAAGCGGTGGTCTTGTCTGATTAGCATACACACTACTACCGTTTTTTCTATATATATGTACAGTGTTCGCATGTGTAATGGTGTAGGTTTTAGCTTGTTCATACTAGTATATTAGTGTATAATATCATGTTGATTTTCGGTAATATGGGACTGATTTGGAACTAGTATTATTTTGTCAATATATTCTATAACATGTGGAAGGATGACTCATAAAGTTTTCATGTCATTTATACACTTTAAATCCTGTCACATGCCCATGTACATAACCGGCTGCAATGTGAGCAATAAGTTACATAATTTTTTCTTTGCGTGATCTGTACATGTGCAGGGGTATATTACCGCTAGCACTTGAGTATATAGGTAGGTTGGTCTTGAATTTATCATGTTTATAAAACCATATATAAATCGGCAGCAGGTATGACATACTACAGATTTTTTTTTTTTTTGATTTATACATGTATATTACTGGTTTCAATCACCTATATCTATATGTGTCATTTTGTCAATTTGTATGTATATATATGTACGGTGGCATGCATGAGTGTTTCAGACTTAATTGTTCACTACAACAATGTTTAATTGGTGACTCTTTTTTTTTGTATACAAAGACATTTAAAAATGTCACTATTGTTAAATGTGACACTTGGGCAAGTGTCTTGAATTACAGTGTCAGGAAAAAAAATATGACACTTAGAAGTGTCACAAAATATGAAGACATTTATAATTGTCATTATTTATGTGGCATTTTCAATTGTCACCACACCTTCAACCAAATTCAAAACTAAAATAATCCTTACACACATAACTGTCACACGTAAATACTTTTGGTTTTAATAAATATTAATTAACTTGATGAATAATATTTTTTTTATTTTTAGAAGTTATTGATCATTAATAATTTTGGTGGTTTTTCTTCACGTAAATAGAACATAACTTAATAGTAGTAATTTTTATTTTTCTTGTCACATATATAGAACATAACTAAAATAAAGAATAACTAATTAAAAATATATGCTAACGAATCTTCAATTGTATTAAAAATGGTATAATTAGTCTTACAAATCATTGCCTACTATCTACCGAAAGTGTAAAATAGCCTACAATTTCCTGTGCAGAGCAACTAATTTGCATGCATTAAATGATATGAAGAAACTAGCTAAAATGATATGAAGAAACTAGCTAACTATGATAATTCTAATTACAAAAAGTAGAGACTACCAAATGTTCTTTATCTTCACAACCTAAAACTGCTAGCTAACTATAACAAAATGCATTTATAAACAAGACTAAGAAAAGGCTTTCTTTTAATTCTTGTGTCAAGCATCCAAACTTCCATCTGGTGACGAAAAGTTGTTTCGACATTCATCGCGTCCATTTGAATCATATGGATCCTAAAATATTGAAAAGAATGAACAAGTTAAAGAATAATAATATTACTATATCAATGAAAAAAAAGAAAAGAACATTCAAACAAATATAAGAACCCACAAGAAGACAAATTGAGTGTCATCAATTATTAAAAGAGTTTAACCACTACTGACAAGTGTTTAGTTTTAATATTCATGCTGCTATCAGCTGTTACTATTACAAAAACAAATTTAAAGCAGTATATGAATGATGCTATGAGTTGTTACTATTCACTCTCCTTACTATTTCTACATGTTCCGGATGTGGCCACTGAAGCCGTGAGTAGACAGAAAAAAATATACATATAAATGTTGAACAAAGAAGGCATAACAACAGTAATAAGTCTTCAAAGTATAGCCTGATCACAATCAAGTATGTGCAACCAACAAAATACACCTGCAAGACTAATCTGGTGCAGCATAAAAGTAACAGGTTCACAACAAATATGTAACAACCAACCAACAACGTAACCATATATGTCAAACAGCCAACCAGCAGTGTAACCAGATATGTCTAATCACCAACTAGCAATATAACCAGATATGGCTAACAGCTAACCAACAAGAATTTTTTTAGTCAAATCCTCTAGTTTGATACTGTTTAAATGACTTATTTTTTAACAAATTGGATATATCCAATTAATCGTAATTGTTTAAAGATAGAGAATTAAGATCAGTCATAGAAACTATCCTAAGATTGTCACCAAAATCTTGTCTCACTTGAATTGCCAAACAAGTTCTCAAACCAACTTTCGGTGAAGGACTTTCAATTCTAATAAGGATCACACCAGAGACCTGTTTTTTATTCCAGTACACTTTACACAATTCCGCAGACTAATACGGAAATCTGTTTGTAGTATTTTTGTTCCAGTACACCTTCCCAATTTAAGAGCAAGGAACTAGATGCTTCCACCTTTGGTAAACCAAACCAGCATGATTCTATAAGTATTAATTTAGTATAACATTCAGTCTTGTAACTAGACATGGATAACCATCAGAAATAGAAAATTTCCAACAAATAGCACTAGCTAGTTCATCTTAACAGAACCAAAACAATGTTACATAACTATTGTTTTGTCATGGCAACTAATAAATTATGTTCTGCTATGACATGAAATAAAAGTATGTACCAGTCCATACAGCAAGACTAACACAATTCAAACATCTCATATAATCCAATTTCAGAAAGAAACATTTCATGAGCTCTAACATTCACAAACACAAATCGTTCCTGTTATCGATATAATACACAAAGGATATTACGTAATCCAGATTATCCAATAAATTAATATGAAAGAGAAAAAAACAAACCTGTGAATTGGAAACTCTACCGTGAGCATTGGTTTCATGAACTTGACCTTCTGCAAATGATCCAAATGCTGTGCGATAAATTTGAACTTCATCTCTCAAGCTAGAAATAGTTTCATCAGTCTTTTCCATATAGACCTTCATCATTTGTTGTTGTTCAAGAATCTTTTCTTGCTGCTGGCTAAGTAAAGACTGAAGTTCTTTTAATTGAGAAGGTGAATCATGGTTAGTTGTTCTTTCATGTCTCATTCTCTTAAGCTGACTATGGAAGCCTGCCACTTTTGATTTGGTCACTCCAATCCCATAACCACGTGCCCGGCCTGGACTGTCCTCACCCATAAGCTTATACCAAACTGCACCTTCTAACTCTTTCTCATTATCATAAGATCCAATGGCTCTTGTTTCTGCAATCTCTGATGTAGCAGCCACCTAATATAAAACAATTAATAGTTAAGTACAACAAGTTAAATTTTATCATTAAATAAAAATAAAATAACTTACCATGAGCTGTCTTGACTCATCTTGCACATAGGTGCCATCTTTCCTTTATGAGTTAACTCAAAAAGTTTAACAAGTCCAGGTTGAACTTTATGTTTGATAACCTATGAAGTATAAAAAAATATGATGAAACAATGTTATATAAACTTAAGCAAATTGACAAACTTAGAAAAAATGAAAACTGGGTACTACGTATTCATCTTCCACTTGAGCATAACTCTTAGCTCCAGTTGTATGAATATGACTTTGTGCAGCTCGGGCTTCCTTCCCTTTTTTAGATAGTTCCTAGTCAATATCAAAGGATAAATCGTTACACTTAGAGTAGCATTTGATGAAGAAGATGATTAAGTTAGACAAGTAATAAATTTGCATTTTTATATCACCTTTGCTTTTTCTGACTTCATATCCACTGACTTCAATATGCATTAGATCTAAATTGTGTCTTAATAGATTGTGCTCCCAATAAGGTAAATCAAAGAAAATGCTTCTTTTCTTCCAGAGTTGTTCTTCATCGTGAGCATCATTTATGAAGTTATCATGATCTTCAAAACATCCCATCAAAAGCAACCTCATCATTCATTGTAGGATCACTTGCACAACTGTCAATGATCTCTTGTTCATTTCCTTGAGGGTCTAGATGTTTCCCATAGATAAAAGTTGTGCCATCCAACTGTTTTAGTACATCGATCCACTTAATGGGATGGGAGGCATCCGATGCTCTTCTGTCCCATCAAATAGTTGTTTCTGTGATCTAAAAGGATGAAATTCAGGTAACCACCTTCGATGACCCATGTAACTAAACTTTCTACCATGCTTCAACCAAATGGAATGTGTAGAGTTGGTACAAACCGGGCATGCAACACGCCCTTTTGTGGACCATCCTGATAGCATAGCGTATGCAGGAAAATCATTAATAGTCCACATTAAGGTTGCTTTAAGTTTGAAATTTTCACCAGCAAAAGCATCAAAAGCATCTACACCATCCCATAGTTCTTTCAACTCATGAATCAAGGGTTGAAGGAAGATGTCTATATTATTACCCGGGCCTTTTTCCCTGGAATGATCATGGACAATATAAGGGATGGTTGTTTCATACATAGCCATGGAGGGAGATTGTAAGGAACCTAATACTGGCCAAGTGCTATATGTAGTACTCATTGTTCGAAAAGGGTTAAATCCATCACTTGCAAGACCAAATCTAACCTGCGAGGATCCTTTGCAAACTCCGATACCGACTATCAAAAGTTTTCCAAGCTAGACCATCTGCAGGGTGCCTTAACATCCCGTCATTTATACGATCCATCGCATGCCATCGCATACTCTTTGCTGTTTTCGATGAAGCATAAAGTCTTTTCAACCTTGGAATTAAAGGAAAATAACGTAATACTTTGGCTGGCTTTTTCTTTCTACATATATCTGAGGATTCATCTAATTCACTTGTCCTTTCACCCTCATCTTTATCCTTCTCCTCAACTTTCCATCTAGAAGCATGACACACATGACAAGATTCTTTACCAACATTGTCACCCCAAAAAAGTATGCAATCATTAGGACACGCATGAATTTTCTTGTATCCAAGTCCCAAATCATTGCACAACTTCTTAGCTTCATATGCAGATGATGGTAATGATGTCACAAATGGAAACGCTTCCTTCAAAAATTCCAATAACATAGTGAAACATTTGTTTGAAACGCCGCCCATGCATTTGATATGATACAGATGCAATGTAAATGATAACTGTGAGTACTTACACCTGGATAGAGTTCCTTATCATAATCTTCCAATATCTTTTGATATCTAGAGGTTTCTGAACCAGAGAAATGCTCAGAATGAATTTTGTGGAATATCATCAATATTATCCATGGCACAACCTTCATTTGACTGATCAATATTTCCATTTGAACCAACACCAAGATTCATCCCTAGTGCATCATTGATCATATCCCTCATATTATGGGTATCACCTAGGAAAGTAGACTGATCACTTGTATTTTGAGAGACTAGTGTTTGGATATAGGGAGTATCATATTGAGATGATGAGACAAGTTCTCCATGCAATGTCCAAGTTATGTAGCCTGGGCAAAAGCCAGTAAATAATAGTGGCGAAGTACTTGTTTCGGTGGCCATTTTTTGTTATTGCCACATTTCAAGCATGGGCAAAAATTGTTCCGTGATATTCAACAGCTGAAGCAAACTTTACAAAAGCTTCACATCCAGACTTATAAGCATCGCTAACCCTCGGAGCCCTAATCCAACTTTTATCCATAGCAACACTCAATAAAGGAGAATGTAGATTTTACACTGGAATGAAAGAAAAATAGAACCAAACGAAAAACAGTGATGCATACAAACATTAAAGAAAAATTGATTACCAAAAAATGTTACAACTTAGCACTGAGAATTTTCAAAAATAAAATGCTGCCATCATTAATCTCCTTTACTTGTAACTTTAATAAACTAATTGCTGATTACTATCCAAACCTGCGGAAAATAGGTAGAACTCTAACTCCCAAGATAATTACTTGTTTTGTTTTGGTTGCTAGATTATTCAAAATATGACAGCAAACTCTCTCAAAATTGTGTTAAAAATAGTACAACCTAAACCATTGTTAAGCCAAAAATCCATCAAACAAGTATAATTATTTGACATCCAGAAAAAAGAAAGAAAGGATTGACCAGTACGGTATACTGTAACAAATCAAAGAGAAAATACAATTGTGTTGTCCAACACTAATTAAACATCACTTTTGACTAGAAACTGCAATTGCTCATTTATTTTACCCCATATTAAACAATATAAGAGCAACTTACTTTTTACACAGAATCATAAAGGGCATAGAAATGGTGTTGAAGAAGTACTTAGGTGAAGATAAACTACCTACCACTGTTGCTTTGCAGCAGATTGAATTGAACCGACAGGTTATAGAATTGCTGAGAAGCTAATGTTTGGTCTCCGCGGTTATCGGCTCCAGGAAAATCAAACCCCAACTTGCAAAATTGGGAATACTTCATCGGTAAAAAAATCCACATAAACACAGAGGATTTAAGGGGGATATTAATAAATCATAACAACAGGACTACAGTAAAAACAAAAGCACACCTTCAATCAATGCTTGGTGTTGCTGGAAATCATGTGAAAGTTGTGGAGAATCGCTCCTCGGTGTCGCCAAAAATCAACTAGGTGGCTGGAAACCAACTGCAAAATTTGAACGGAAGGTTTCTGGATCACCGGAGGTCGACCAACTTTTGTGAGAAGACGAGATTAGACCAACTCGATTTAATGGTGAGAGTGAGAACCCAGAGCGGCACGCTCAGTCTGTAAGATGACTACTGTTCCACGCAGAAGAAATAAAAGAGAACGTGAAGAGGTGTGAGGAAAGTGAATAAATGTGATTAATAGAAATATAAAAAATCCAACGTTAAAGATGAGAGATTATAGGTTGGTAGTTTTTTGTTAATTTAAATTGGATAAAGTATAAAACAAAAAAGACGGTTTCATTCCCGCTCTCAGACTTTTAGTATCATTGTCTTGGTTATATTGCATATAAAAATATGTGAAATACATACTAAAAATATTATGGATTATCCTATTTTAGTTGAAAAGTAAAAAATAATAGCGGGAGTAGGTTACATTTATTTCCGCCTAAAAAATAATACAATTTTAATAAATATTTTGATGTTGTAAATTATCTTATCTTAGTTGAAATGTAAAAAAATAGCGGCGGGTGGCGGTTACATTTATTCCCGCTAATGATATATAATTTTTAATAAATTCTAATATTTTGATAAGTGACACTTAGAAATGTCCACTAAATTAATAATATCCTTAAATATTCTTAAAATTACAAGACAAATAAAAAATCAATAATAAAGGTTTCATTATCACCGTATTACCGTTCATTGGATTCATGTATATTAACGTAAGACAAAATATATATTTAAAATGTTTTAAATTACTTTATTTTGGCTGTGAAATAAAAATGACGGAATGTACATTCATCCCCAAGCCAAACAATACATATTTTTTTAATAATTAAGATATTTTGAAATGTGACACTTAGAAATGTCGTGTGGAATTTGTGACATGTCTAAATGTCTTAAAAAATTGTTACAATTATAAATGTCATATTATTGTTGACATTTTCACAAGGCGTCACCAATATAATGTCACCATTACCCCTTTTTTTTTGTAGTGATTGCTGACAACCATTGACCAGTGACAGGTGAATATTGACCAGAATTTTTTGATAATTGGCTGGTTTGCCCAGCTTACATAGCAGTACTGAGGCATGAATGCCTTTTCCCGCTTAAGGATACACCGACTCAACTCTTACATAACCATTCTAGAGTCCTACCTTACACATACATCTTACTATAAAGCCTAGAAATCTTGTCCTAGGGACCTTCATTGACCTCTTCTTACTACCTTCCAGGCTGGGTAATCGGAGAGTAAACTCCTTTCCCCCACCACCGTCCTTCACGGCGCACCTCCCTTGCATCTCTGACGACTCTTCCAGGCTGGGTAATCGAGAGTAAACTCCTTTCCCCCACCACCGTCCTTCACGGCGCACCTCCCTTGCATCTCTGACGACTCTTCCAGGCTGGGTAATCGGAGAGTAAACTCCTTTCCCCCACCACCGTCCTTCACGGCGCACCTCCCTTGCATCTCTGACGACTCTTCCAGGCTGGGTAATCGGAGAGTAAACTCCTTTCCCCCACCACCGTCCTTTACGGCACTTCATTCCTCCACCAGGTTGGGTAATCGGAGAGAAAACTCCATTCCTCCACTCCCCAGAATGAGTAATAAGAGAATAAACTCCTTTCCCCTACCAAAGTGGGTGGTAAGAGGATTCGAACTCAGGACCTTCCGTCCCCTACTTCAGTCCTCTACCACTCGGATGTCAATCACTTGACCAGAAATTGATGGTTGTTGATTGCAAGCCAGCGGTCGTTGACCACTGACCAGTAGCCGTTGACAATTGACCGACGATCGTTGACCGATTATTCATTACCATTTCCCCTCCATAATCAAACAGCTAGGAAAATCAAAGGGAAGCCTTTTTCATTCCCTTTCATTCGTTTTTCTGATTCCATTTTGTTTCCCTACCCAAAACAAACGCCCCTAAGTGAGTTTGTTTCTTTTTTCAAAGAAGAACAAGCCATATATTAAAGCATAATAAACTTTACATACCTAAGATGTCATAAACCACTTGATCGAAGTACATAGTCATATAAAGGATTAGAGTACTAAGAAGTCTAACAAGTCAACATGGAGCTAACCCACCACTAAGATCCATAACAAGAAACAAGACCCCATGCCCTAGATGCCATAAGCAACCAAGTCCTAAGGATGGTTGCATAAGCAGATGGAACTGAAACCCACCAATTTCCTCGATCGATTCAAGAAGCCTAACATGCTTCTTTTAGCAAAAAATCACCAACATTGTCATTCACATAACGTGTCCACATATCAGCCAAAACCAAACAGGTGACAACCCAAAGAAAATAAGAACCTCGAACCCAAAAGTATCCAAAGTAAGCAAACTTACACAAGGCGAAAGACAGAATAACATGAAATAAAATGTAAGATAAAGTCCTAAACTGATCATCGTGACTCGGTAAGATGACCTGAATTACCAAAACAGACACTTCTTGAAGCCAATGCTTCCAAAATAACCTAAATACATGAGAGGTGTCCATTCTCATGTAATTAGAGAAAACAAACTTCATTTTTCTTAGCAGCTTCAGTCATAATCCATAATCAACATTGTCCTCTGTCACCTCACCTCTATCACAACATCCATAATCCTCTTCCCCCTTTTCTCCGCCTTAGCCAATCTAGAATCCCAGTACTCCTCTCTCATTACATGCTCCAATAGTTGATCAATGGTTCACTTCGTTATGTCTTCGAGGTGCCACGTTGACCGAGATGCAATTGAGCCAAAAGTGAGGAGGTATCCCCATCAACACCCCCATTACCTGTCTCGGACCCTTGACCCTCATCATCATATGAACAAGGTGTGGCTTAGATAAGTTTGTCAGCCTAACAAGTCAGGAGCCACGTCTTCCCAATAAACCTAAGGATCAAGCTCAACATAGATTTCTTTCGACCACATCATGGCTTGGAAAATGTTTGTCTGGAGCCACATACCATAAGGTATATCATCCTTCTCCCAGTTGTAAACATTCGGGCAAGCCTCAGTAGCATGTGGGAAGAGGCTGCATTTTGCACACACACAGATGACATATTAGGTAATGAATAAAACAAGATCTTTACCATCAACAGAGAATGGAAGGCAACACAATACAGGAATTTGAAGGTTAACTAAAACCATACGACGTAGATACCTAAATCCCGAAGAAGAGGGATCCTTCATAATACCCGCACATCGACCTAGGTTGGTCGCTACTACCTATGCAAAATGGATACTGAAGCACGCCCGTGGCACATCATAGACTTGAACCCAACAAGGTAACCACTTGAATTCATGCTCCACTATGGGCTTATTCGGCTCCAAGATCTGAATGGCAAATAAGGAGTCATTCACCACCCAAGGTTCTCTAACCAGGACTGCTTTCATGCCTATCAAACTATCAAACCCGAAGACAACAAGATTTGGGCCAATTTTACAAAACCTAAAACCATCATACTGAACCCCTAAGGTTTATAAATATATTAAGGGTTAATTAATTATTTATAGAGGCTAATGAGCCCTAAATTAATAAAGAAGTAATATGATCTCCAAATGTATTTATATAAACAAATACATGTAGTCCAAAAAGATCATTAAACCTTACATAAAATATTGGACTAAAGTGGGAGTAATTCTAAGGAGAAATCAACTAAGAAAGTTGACGTAACGTGTAATATTATTACATGAATTAAGAGCACGAATGTCATGAGTGAATCAAAGAACATACTTAACTAGTCACAATGAATAGTAAAGTATACAAATCACTCAAAATATAAAGGAATACACCTTAACACAAAGGAATACACCTTAGAACAAGGTAACTACACAAGTTACAACCTAACACATGAAACAAGTCTAAATGCACAACATGTAACACCTTAATATTTTAAGTTCCAAAAATTACAAAAAAAAAACACCCCAGAATATCCTAATATGGCCAGCCACCCTTGGAGGGAAATCTAAAATCAAAGAGCAAAAGGCACTTTACTAGTAAGAGAGGAAGCTTCCTAAAGCACAAAGTTATCCCCCATTGGGAACCCCAACTCACACGTCCCTTACACTCTCTTACACACTCAATACTCCCTCATTCCTCCCCATGCTGGCTGCTACGAATCCTCCCTCCTCCTTTGGCCGAAAGTTCAGCCTTTACCTTCTTCCTTATACTTCCTTCTACTTCCTTTTACTTCCTCTTCAAGCTCCATGGAAGGCCGTCAATGGTGAAGTAATTTCCTTACTCTTTTTCCTCTCAAACCTTCTTCAACAAGAACATCACCCACTCTTATCCTCCATTTCTTTGCCAAATCTGTCACTTTTGAGCCAAAAAATCTAAAGAGAACAAGGGTGGAAGACTAACCAAAGTTCAAGCAAACAAAGGTGAGAAATGTGCTCTAAAACCGTAAGCCCTTTCCTTTGATTTTAAGATACAAAAATGTGGCTCTTTTGACTCATCTTCTTCATCTTTCCCTTCAAAAATCTAAAGCTACACATTCTTCTTCCTTGGCCGAATAACAAGGAAAACCAAGCTTAAAGCAAGCTAGACTTGAACCAAAGGTGAGTCATGGATACTAGTACTTTTAATGCCTTAACTACCTTACTCTTAGATCAATCAAGGAACTAACTCTCAACCTCATGTTCCTAGCTTGGCCTAAAATTTAGAGTAAAATCTCACTTGGAGACTACAAGGTAAAGATCTCATTTTCTAGCACAATTTTGTGTTTTAAGCCCTTCATTAATTCCTTTGATTATATTAGGAGTCTAATGACCCTAACACTACTCTTATTCCCCTTCGTTAAATGGTCGAAATGGAGAGCCAAACAAGGGCTGGTGTGGTCGAGAATCAAGCAAGGAGAAGGGGAGAAAAAAATCAAGGAAAAACTACATTTACAAGAGTAAGTTAGATGTTAAGCCTTGAGAGATTAATCTACCCTTTAATGTTTAGTTTGATACAAAAACTAACTCTTCCCCGTGTGTATAAAAATGGCCAAAAATTTGAAGGAGGAAAGCTAGATGTGGAGTTCAAAAACTTAGCTTGGAGCTTAAGGGTAAAATTCTAAACTTAAAGACTCATTTTGATGTTTTAAAAGTTTGTTAATGTTGGGGAATAATTATAGACAAAAACAAGGGTTGAAAGATGGTTTAAAATGACCTAGGTAATTACATAAAATTATACTAACATTACTGATTATGTCTACCAAGGATTTAAGGACTTAAACGTCACATTAACTTAAGTTTAAGGAGTTTTATGTGAAATATAAACCTTGGGAAGTAAGGGTGTTGATATGGCCGAAAATAATGTTGTGTTATGGCTATTTTATGATTGTTGGAAGTTTATTTTATGGCTTGTATTATGGCCACAAGTTTATGCTAAGTTCATAAGCACTTTGGTGTTTTTAATGCTTTAAAAGTTAGAGACTCGTATGGTATTAAATTAGGTATGTATATCTGATGTTAAGGGGATTTTTGGATGAGTTAAACCACCTCAAAAAGTTGGTGGGAAAATACTTATGAAATTAGGAAGTGTTTGAATACGGTTTAGTGCTAAATTTGGGTTTAAAAATGATTTAGAGTTAACTGGATGTCTTGAAGTTGATATGCCTAAAGGATGAGATGGATAATTTATTTAAACTGAATTTAGGAGTGTTAAATGAAGACATAGCCGAAAGTTAGGTGTTGGTTTGGTTAGGAGTGAAAATATTAGTTGTAGTGAAGTTTGGGAGTAAATTGTAAAGTTTGGGAGACTTGTGGGTCTAGACTGTAAATTCTAGAAAATATGGTGTAAGGTAGTGTATTTTTGTCAAACCTAGGTGGACTTAGGGTTTTGACCAATAAGAGAAAGAGATATTGAAAATATGAACTTAGGAAAGTTTTGGTTAATTTGAAAGTTTGGAAGGACTTATGTGGTCAATTGGTAATTTCTGGAAAATTGATGGGTGGAAAATAAACTGGACAACATGGGGGCTGTTTAGCAATTTTGATAAGTTGGTTTGAGACTTTTGAATTAAATTAAGTAAGAATGTAAGTATGATAAGATCAGTGGTGTGAATTGTAAGTTTATAAAAAACTTGTGGGGTCAAACCGTAGTTAAAGAAAGTTGGGATGAAAAATCAGAAGAGACATAGGGGTCTGTTCGGAAATTTTAAAAGGTTGAGTTGAAACTTTGAATTAAGTTAAGTAAGACGTTGGAATTGTAGAATATTAGAATGGGTAGAAATTGCAAAGTTATAAAAGGTTGTGGGGAAAATTTGAAATTATGGAAAAATCTAGGTAGAAACCGAATTATACAGATTGGGGTCAGATTGTAAGTATAAAGGATTTGATTTGGACTATAGGATAATTTGGTGAAGAGTTGGATATAAATTATAAGTGGATTTGAAGTTATGTAATGTAACATTAAGTATAAAGTTCTTAATGTCAATATTATGGTTTGGAAATGGTGGGAATTAAAATATTACTAGGGTTGAGATTATATTGTGGATTATATGATAAGGTTGAGAATTATATTATATAACATTAAGCATATAATATTAATGTTGATGTATAAAGGTTGGTGCAAATTAAAGAGTTTTATAACTCACATAAAATAATGAATACCAGGAATATGTGGAGTTATATACTAAGGTTTGGTGATATGATTATGAAAGGGATTGATTAGAAGTTTAACCTAAGTGAAAAATGTAATATGGGAAATTATATGTAACAATATATAAATGGTTAAAGATTTGATTATATAAGGAGTTATTAAACATGTAATACTCCTAAGGTCATTATCATTATAATGACTGCATTGACCTTGACCAAAGCTAGACTACATTGACCAAATAAACTAAGTTGACCGAGGAGGTCAAGATAGATAACTCACTAAATTAAATGATGGAATTAAAGGCCATTAATACATGAGGTCGGTTAAATCCATATCATACAATAAATGAAAATTATATGAATATAGACATATATGTATACATATATATATATATATAATGGTAAAAGGGTGAGAATGTTATGAGAATTAAATCCTAACTGTTATAAGATTATACAACGTGTTAATTACTAACACGAAGAAAGGATTCACGAGTAATCCGGTATACGAATGTGCTAAGTAATAACTTGATTAGTAACGAACTACAATAATTGGGGTTAATTACGCGGGCTTTATAATTATAAGGGAATATCAGTTTTGGTTTGAGAATTATAGAGAATAGATTAAGTGATACAATATTCCATAGCTAAGTGGATAGAGGGCGAGCATGGAATACGCTAGCATCCTTCTGGTGAACGGTATGTTATTGTGTGATCCGACTGCTTCCAATGATTACCTTGGGTTCATATATGTTTGAATGTTTGACAAGATGATATGCGTTGTTGTTGGTAAATGTTATATGTGATTATATTGTTGTTATTGGTGCATTTGAATTAATTGCTTGAATGACTTGCAATATTATGTCTTCATGAACCTTAATCGAACCAAGACAACACCAATTATATCTTGAATTAAGATACGACATGCAATAAGAAAAACGTCACTTGAAATAGAATAACGATAAACTACGTTATTCCAATAACCTAGAAACATTCCTTAGGTAGAGCAACAGTAAAAACAACTCTTATGAAAAGTAACTCGAATGTGGAATACCCTAGACACTTCCAGGCATACATAAGACCTGATAGACACAATACATTCGAACAGTTATACACTGGAAGCCTAAGAGCAAATCTTAGGTAAATGGATCAAGAAAACTTAATCATACAGTGAAGTATTTGAAATGGTGAATGATGAATATGATGGAAATCTAAGACGCCTGGTCGCGCATTGTGATCACAACAAGATGATGACTGAAACAGGTCCACTCAATATATTAAATTCCAAAGATCAGATTGATCGTTGGTCGAAGGGACTACCATTGGTGCATTGGCTACTGCCCTTGGTACCTTGTCATCTAATATGAAGGATATAAATTGTGGAAATTCCAAAGAGTCGGATGGACTCATTGGTCGGAGGCACTACCGTCGGTGCATTGGCTATAGCCCTTGGTGACCCGCCATCTAATAGGGGTATAATGTTAAAAATATGTCGTCTTCTAACATGGCGACACCTTAAGAGTAAAGAGTTGAATGATTAATAAAGTAAACTATCAGTTGAATCTTAATATTAAACAAGAACTACTTTTGTAAGACTTGGAGAACGAGTAAAAGCCTTGAAGGCCGGTTAACTAGAACGGTTCAATAAATTAACCCCAGTGTGTTCTTACCTTGCGCTGATTATGGATTCATTATGTGGTTAAATGATGTGTGAAACAATATGTTTATATATGCTGGTTAAGTTGTTGGAATGAATTTAAGTTATGCTTTAATTATGATGTTGTATTACGATTATATTGTGTTAAATGGAAATGTATGAAATTGGAACCGTATGTCAACTCGGCCCAATAATTTAAGGGCTTCTGAGGTTGCTTGACGGTTGCATAGTGGCATACTCAGCGGTTGTGCTGACCTTTTATGGCCAACATATTACAGGTTCGTAATTAACGACGGACGCGGAGTACGGGATTGGGTAGATAACAACTACTCTCATTTTGGTTATATTTTGGTTTATATTTTGGGTTAAATATCCGGTTGTATAACGATGTAGTTAACAACTCACGTGTTTTTGGTAAGTATTGTAATTCGGATTAAACAATCTCTAGTTATCACGATGTTAATAGTAATGTATGTTATCTTGACTTGCCTTGTTACTCACATGGGTGGGTAACGACGGTAGCACTCTGGTTTATTTTGGTTATGGTTTTGCTACGTTTGAATTGTTTATTTACGTTAATGATCGGATTATGAGTTGATTACGGAGTAGGGGTGTAACAAAAGTGGTATCAGAGCGGAGTGCCACTCTGATGACAATAGATAGTGGAAGAATACTGTGAGCATAGGATTTTGGGAATACGGGAAAACGTTTGTGAGGTTCGTGACCTAGGAAGGTCTTAGGAAATTACAAGTGTTAGTCTGGAAGGGCATTATGATTATTGAACAACTGTTAATACAGTAGATTACCGAGTTCTGATTTGATCTACCCTACTTATAGATGTCTGGTATAGGTAGAGGCCTAGGAGCAGGCCAGGGGCGTGGTGGACCTGCTGGTGGCGACGAGCCCAATATGAATGTTGTTGCAATGGTAGCAGCCATTTTTGCACAACTTGGAGCCCAGTTGGGAGGAGCTCCGATAGGGGGATCGCCGGTAGTACCCCACCCGCCACAGCTTTGAGAGACAAACTGGCTCAAGAGCGTTACCGAGACACGAGTGCCTATCTACTCTGAGGAGCCGGAGCCCAAGGCCCTTAAGAGGTGCATTATAGAGCACGAGAAGGCGTTTGAGGCCTTATAGGTACCACCGATCAGAGGTCGGGATTGTAGCTTTCTACCTGAAGGATGCTGCTAGCACTTGGTGGAGGTTGGTTAAGGACCACTACTTGGCCACACCGGACTTCACCTGGGAAATATACATAGAGCTACTCAGATGAAAGTATTACCCGGCGAACCTGAAACAAAATAAGTGTCGGGAGTTCGAGACCATGACTCGATGAGTCTGACCGTGGACGAGTACTATGCGAGGTTCATCGGTCTCTTGGAATTCATCCCGAGAGTGGACTATTCTGATATCGTGAAGGTCAAGAAGCTCCGGGGAGGGTTGTTGTTTCGCATCTAGACATCCATGGGTGTGACCCTCTACACCACGGTCCAGGTATATGAACGAAAGGCTTAATATCTATTTATTTGAACTGTCATAGATGCATGGAGACTTACCTATAAGTTTAAAGGAGTGTTATGATGCCGCCTCTAGGACAGAGCTGATGCTCTACACTCGGGACAGGACACTGTGGAGGAAACACAAGAGTTTTGAGAAGGAAAATGATGAGGAGGGACCGGCTAGAGGGGAAAGCAGCAAGAAAGGAAGGTAAAATCGAATCACTTATATAAGATTACATTGCCATACCTGAATATCTATCAAGATTACTGACTTATTCCGGTAACAGGAGACCCTTCGGATCGAAGAAGGGCCAGTAGAGCTGCCCTAGTCAGAAAGGAAAGGAGCAGGTTCCGAGATTGACCTGCACCCCCTAAGGGTAAGATACTCTACTATTCATTTAAGTTATAATTGAAATACCTCACTCCTTCCTTTCCTAATCCAAGGATACGATGTAACAGGCACTATCCAACCACAATGCCACTTCTAATGCAAGCGCTGCAATAAGGACCACCCTGATGTCACTTGTGATGGCCAGCTAGCTAAGTGTCACTACTACAAGAAGACGGGCCATAAAGTGTTTGAGTGCTTCTTTAACCCGGAGAGCAAGTCATCTCCCCCACCGAGAGGGACTCAGAGTACTTCTGTGGGTGGACCTGGAGGAATCGCGAGGTGGCCATGTGGGTCAGACTTTTACCGGTTCAAAAGGTCGACTGGAGAAGAGAGAGGCCGGTTAGGGACATGGCACTCTGAATTCTGCGGGACATTCAGGCACTGGTGCTAGCACCCAGCACAATCCAGGTAACTACGAACCTTAACCTAATGGCATGAATGCATGAATGTGTGTTTTAAACTTTCTTCCACCATGATGTGTGCATTAAATAGAACCTAGAAAAATCCTAACTTAGAGAACCTCTTATATCTTAGGAAACTTTGATATTTGCCATCCCATCCCCTCGAGACCAAGATCGCCCGAGCCTATAGGCAAGAGGCAAGAGTATCTAGGCAAGATGTGCCAAGTCATTAAACCGGACATGATCCTACTCAAGGAATTTCTAACCTTTGATGAGCAAGTTGACATTATAGATAAGTGTAGAACCTTGGGGAAAGGATTAGGGGTTTTTATACTCTAGGATTTACTAGTGGGTCAAAAATGAAGTTGCACATGATGTGCTTAGGAAAAGATTGGGACCCACAAACTAGGATCTATCAAGAGGTAAGAGTAAGAGATGGAGTGTGATTGCCTCGTTTACTTGAGGGATTCTAAACCCTAGTAAAGGAAGCGGTTGAAACCGCCAATAGTTAGAGTCTAACCCCATACCCGACATAGCTATTGATGTTTGTATTGTAAACTTTTATGAGAGACAAGGACGTCTTGGGATGCACCATGGCCGTGATGAGACACTGGAGTCCATCGTTAAGAGTATTCCAGTGGTGCCATTCTCTATCGGTGATGAGGCCGAGTTTCTATACGGTGACCAGAAGAGAATGGACTTAGCAGTAAGATAGTCCTGAGGTAGGGGGATGTGTTGATATTCGGTGGAGAGTCAAGGTTAGTATACCACGGGATTAAGAAGATTAAGTTGAATACCGCTCCACCAGCCTTAGTCAATGCTACTCACCTAAGACCTGGACGTTTAAACTTGACATTTAGAGAGTACTGATGTAATTCAAATGAGTTTTGTATGCAAGACAATGTAATATGTCATTGGATTAATAAAAGAGGCATTTTGAAGCTCTTTTAAGCATACATTCCAAGCTTATAATCATATGAACTATACACTTCAGGCCACGAATACGAAAAGGAAGTTATCCTGAACATCCTTAATATGGCGGAAGCCAAGGAAAAGAGGAATGTCATCACAGGTATACCATTTGACAAACCGAATACTAAGCTAAGAAAGCTAATGCGATGCTAATATAAGGCAATAATCACAGATACCTTTCCTGTGAATGGCATTAGTGCATCAATTCTGTTCGATTCAGGGGCTTCACATTCCTCCGTATCCTCTTCTTTTACGAAGAAGCTGAGCCAGCCCCTGGGCCACTCTCAGACTTCTTAGTCACCCTTTAATCTCAGGAGAGAGTGCGATGCACGGGACTCTGCTCGGGTCTCCAGATTAGTATCAAGACTGAGGACTTTCCTATCAACCTAGTGGAGTTAAAGGACTTAGGCTTTGATATCATAGTCGGTATGGACTGGTTGCAGAAGCACAAGGATAGACTACACTGTGCAAAGCACCGATTATTGCTGAAGAGCCCGAGTGGCAAAACCGTCTCGTACCGTAGTGTCAAGAAGGAACCCTCCATCAAGATTCTGTTGGTTATGTCACTGATGAAGGAGGTGAGGAAGGGCAAGCATGCCTTCCTCTGCTATGTTCAGGACACAAGACATGGTTAGGAGATGGAGTCAGACATCCTCATAGTGTCTGACTTCTCAGATCTCTTTCCTGATGAGTTTACAGGCATGCTGCCTGTGCGAGATGTTGAGTTCTCCATCAACCTGATGCCGGGCACGAGGCCTATTACTAAGGCTCCCTACCGTATATCTCGGGTAGTGATGAGAGAGTTGAAGGTTCAGTTGGAGGATCTCTTAGACAAGGGATTCACACGACCGAGTGTGTCTCTATAAGGAGCCCCAATATTGTGTGTGAAAAAGAAAGACGGTAGCATGAGACTCTGCATCCACTACCGCGAGCTGAATACGGTCACAGTCAAGAATATGTATCCTCTACCTAGGATCGTCGACTTTCTTAACCAGTTGAGAGGAGCTTCGGTCTTCTTCAAGATTAACTTGCGATCTGGGTACCATCAGATCAGGATTACATAGGGGATGTGGAGAAGACGGTATTCTAGACACGATACAGACACTATGATTTTACAGTGATGTCGCTCGGATTGTCGAACACCCCAGCAATATTCATGGATTTGATGAATTGTTTGTTCAGAGAGCAACTTGATACCTCAGTGGTAGTATTTATTGACGACTTCCTAGTTTACTCCAAGAGTAAGGAAGAGCACGAGGTGCATCTGAGACGGGTTCTCGAGATTATGAGGGAGATCCAGTTGTATGCCAAGCTCTCAAAGTGTGAGTTCTGGATGGATAGTGGCATTTCTGGGGCACATCATATTAGCTAGCGGGATATCTGTTGATCTGGCGAAGATTGAGGTAGTCTAGAGTTGGCTGAGGCCAAAGTCAGTGATAGACATCTGTAGTTTCCTAGGCTTGGCAGGGTATTATAAGGGATTTGTCCAGGAATTCTCCAAGATGACCAAGTCAATGACTAACATGATGAAGAAGGAAGCTCAGTTTATATGGATAGATGATTGTGAGCGGTCCTTCAGACACTGAAGGATCTACTGACCGCGGCACCAGTATTGACCATTCCTAAGGGTACCGATGGATTTGAGGTGTACTGTGACGCATATGGTCATGGTCTAGGATGTGTGCTCATGTAGCATGGGAAGGTCGTTGTCTATGCCTCCCATCAACTGAAGAAGCATGAGGAGAACTATCCCACACATGACCTAGAATTAGGCACAGTAGTCTTCGCACTTAAGTCTGGCGTCATTATCTATGTGGGCTTACTGTTACCATCTACTATGATCACAAGAGTTTATAGCATATCTTCACACATAAGGAGCTCAACATGAGAAAGAGACAACGGGTCGAGTTCTTGAAGGACTACGATATAGATCTGAAGTACAAGGAGGGAAAGACTAATGTAGTAGTCAATGCACTGAGCCGTAGAGCATACTCCTTATGTGTTTTCCTAGCGGGCAGCAGCTTGATTGATGAGATACGCAACGCTCATGAAAGCGATCACTACATGCAGAGTATCAGGCAGAAGCTGACAGAGGGCACCCTTGAGGGCCAAAAGTACGACTTCATACTCAGTGATGACGGCATGATCAAATTGAATGGCCAACTATGTATTCCCGAGTCTACTCCTTACCTGAAGAAGAAGATACTACAGGAGGCCCATTGCTCATCCTTATTCATTCACCCAGGATCATCCAAGATGTACAATGATCTGAAAGTGCATTTCTGGTGGAGCGGGATGAAAAAGGATGTACCTGAGTTTGTGACCCAATGCTTGACTTACCAGAGAGTCAAGTTCGAGCATAGAAGATCGGTCGGAAAAGTGCAGCCTATGCCCATTCGTTGTTGGAAGTTTGAGGATCTATCCATGGATCTCGCGGTTGGTCTCACCGACTAATGGAGGACTAAACATGATTTGGGTCATAGTTGACAGATTGTCGAAGGTGACCAGATTCATTCCCATCAAGGAGACCTGGAAAGTCCCTAAGCTGGCACTTGTTCCAGAAGGAGATTATTAGGCACCATGGCGTGCCTAAGACCATTGTATCAAATAGAGACTCCGGATTCTCTCTAGATTTTGGGGGAAAGTGTATGAGGCCTTGGGTAGGAAGATGAAGCTTAGTACGGCCTTCCATCCTCAAACTGATGGTCAGAGCGAAAGGACCATACAGACGTTGGAGGACATGCTCCGGGTATGTGCCTTGAATTTGCAGGGGAGCTGGATCGATCGACTTCATATGATAGAGTTTTCTTACAACAACATCTACCATGCTTCGATTCAGATGCCACCATTCCAAGCATTATATGGCAGACCCTGTAAGACACTATTATGCTGAGACGAGGCCAGTGAGAACACCTTCTTAGGGCCTGTTATCTAGAGCATATTAAGGAGGACATCCTATAGATTCGTAGGCATATAAAGGCAGCCCTAGATAGAAGTTCTATGCAGACATTAGGAGGAGATACCTTGAGTTTACTGTTGACGACAAAGTCTTCCTTAGAGTGTCACCCATGAAGGGGCATCTTCTGATTTGGGCAGAAGGGCAAGCTGAGCCCTAAGTATGTCGAGCCGTATGCTATCACGAAGCGAGTGGGCCCACTAGCTTACAGGTTAGACTTACCTGTAGAGCTTGGGAGAGAGGATAACGTGTTTCACGTCTCCCAGTTGAAGAAGTTTGTACCTTACCTCTCGCATGTTTTTGAACCTGAGAGGCTAGAGCTAGACCTAGCTCTTCGATACGAGGAGGTATCACTCCTAATCCTCGACTTGAAGACGAGGGAGACCAGGAACAAGACCATCAGTATGGTCAAAATCCTCTGGTCTAACCATGATGTAGAGTAAGTCACATGGAAGTTAGAAGACTCGATGAGGCTAAGTATCCAGCGTTTTTTATTAGCGGTTGTTGTATACTCATGGGGTATGCGGGCGTAACCCTTTTTAAGGGGGGTAGAGCCACTTGGCGTGTACATGTGTGCACTAGGTTGTTGTTATTTATGATTTGGTTGTATGTCAACTTTGGTTGTTTGGTGCGTGTGCGCACTCGTTTGAAATATATAAGTATTGTGTGTATGTTGTGATGTACTGGTTGATGTATGATTATGCATGTTGATTGTAGTAATACTCTTAACGTTCTTGATACTCATTTATATGAGTTATGGTACATGATACAGTTACTAATGAGATATTATCAGTGATAATGATACCACGAATGTTGGTTGAGTGCTAGATATGCACTCCTTGAGATAACAAGAACTATGGCGATATATCGGATAGATATATCCGGTATAGGTGTAGACCCTACGGGACTTGATTTCTATGCAGAATTGATTAGAGGATACCACATATATCTTGATTCCCTAGGATGGCTGATTTAACATTTATGACTTCGGGATGAAGTCCTTTTAAGGGGGGTAGACTAAAATACCCCTAAGGTTTATAAATATAATTAAGGGTTAATTAATTAATTATAGAGGCTAATGTTCCCTAAATTAATTAAGGAGTTATATGATCTCCAAATGCATTTATATAAACAAATACATGGAGTCCAAAAAGGTCATTAAACCTTCATAAAATATTGGACTAAAGTGAGAGTAACTATAAGGAGAAATCAACTAAGAAAGTTGATGTAACATGTAATATATCATTACATGAATTAAGAGCACAAATGTCATGAGTGAATCAAAGAACATACTTAACTAGTCACAATGAATGGTAAAGTACACAAATCACTCTAAATACAAAGGAATACACCTTAACACAAAGGAATATATCTTAGAACAAGGTAACTACACAAGTAATAACCTAACACATGAAAAATTTTCAAATGCACATCCAAGAGGTTCAAGATCATCCAGGTGACTCCGAGCTCAGTTCGGAGTTTCCATGCAGAATAAGTCTTTTGTTAACTAGCTGTTGGTTTTGGGTACTACAAGTGCACCTAGCTTGGCTTGGGTGATCAGGTTTTGTGAAGTGTCCCATTGTTGGTCTTTGTTTGTCTTTGGTATATAATTAGCTCAGTTCGTTTATATTGTATATTTGGAGATGAGCCTTGCATGTTGGTGTTTGGGTTGGAGTTACGTTTTGTCCTACATGATTCTGTCCTTATCACTGGAGCATCATTGTGAGATTTCCACTTCTTGGCCAATGAAGGTTATTTTCTTTGCACTCCGTTCACAAGTGTAACACCCCTCTCAATAATCACGATGTAATCTCTCACGTAGCAATAAATAAAACGTCTCGCAGCGAAAAAACAAATAACAATTACAAAACTCACTCGGGTGTCACCGGCCGTTACTCGCCCATGCGAGCAACGCAGCCAAACTACATCCAACTTCCAAAACAAATAAACTGCTAACCGCAGTGATAACGAGAAACTCCTATACATCATACTAAGCCCACAAACCATAAACATCGACAAGTGAGCATCTACCCAATCCTAAAAATACACAACCTTACCATAATACAATTCACCATCTTCATTGCTATACAACATCTCCAAGTGTGGTGACA